>CM046790.1:42513757-42796257 GCA_025617405.1 Perca schrenkii | reverse complement strand
TTAATTTCTAAATCCTAAACTCTAAACTAACCTCTAAATTCTAATTTCTTTACCCTAATCTTTTCAACTTTCTAACCCTAATTTCTAATCCCTAATCTATGCCTTAAAGTCCCTACCGCTAATCTTTAACTAATTTTGCTTAAACTCTAATCCCTGAAATTCTTTAAATCATTTTACCCTAATCCGTAACCCTAATTTTAACTCTTGACCCTTAATCTTACTAACTTTTCTAATTTTTAATTCCTAATTTCAATTTCTAATCTGAAATTTCATTAACTTAAATTTTCCTAATCTCTTTAACACTCCTAACCCTAACTCTCAATTTTTAACAACCTTAACTCTAACTCCTAACCTAACCCTAACCTCTAACCTCTAACTCCTAACCCTAACCCTACCTCCTAACCCTAACCCCTAACCCTAACCCCCAACCCTAACTCCCCTAACTCCTAACCCTAACCCTAACCCCTAACCCCTAACCCTAACCCTCCTAAACCCCTAACCCCTAACCCCTAACCTTCCTAACTCCTAACCTCTAACTCCTAACCCTAACCCCTAACCCTAACCCCTAACTGCCTAACCCTTAACCCTAACCCCTCTAATTTCTAACCCTAACCCTAACTCCCTAAATCCCAAACCCCCAACCCTAACCTCTAACCCTAACCCTAACTAACCCTAACCCCTACCCTAACCCTAATCTAATCCCCAACGCTAACCTTTGCAACCCCCTAACTCCCTGTGACCCTAACCCTTGAACTAAAGTCCCTCTAACCTCTAACTTCCTAAATCTCTAACCCCTAACCCTTAATCTCGCTTTAACTCACTCTCAACTACCTCAAATCCCCTCCCTAACCCCTAACCCTAACCCTAACCTCCTAACTCCCTAACTAACCCTAACCCTAACCTCCTAACTCCCTAACCCAACCCTAACCTCAACCATAACCCTAACTCTCAACCCTAACCCTAACCCTATTCCTACCTAACCCAAGAATTTTTTAATCCAACCATAACCAAGTGCTCTTTAGCCTAAACATAGCCTGGTGTTTTTTTCAATCTGGCCTAACCCAGTGCTTCTTCGCCTAACCATAACCAATTGGTTTTCAACATAACCCAAACCAAAGACCTCTTGGTCCATCTTTATTGTCTTTTGACTTTCTCAGGCTTACCCCCACGTGGTCTCCGTGGTGCCTTTATCTCCATTTCTAGGCTAATCCCATGTGGTCTCCATGGTACGCCTTCACTTTGGCTTTTGGGCAACCCCACGTGGTCTCCGTGGTACGCCTGGATTTCCTTTTCCAGGCTGATCCCATGCGGTCTCCATGGTAAGCCTCCTCCACCTCTACAACTCTAACCAAGGGTCTTTGAACCAAATTTGAAGCACTTTTTCCCATCTCGTTAAAGTTTAATATAACATAGATTAGATGCCAAATTGTTTGTGGACTGGGGTCCCTCTGTGGGGGCGGGGTCGCTTGGGTGTGTGGATGTGGCCTGGTTTGTGCTTAAGATGACTTCAATACCCATGGTTTCCATGGTGAGCTTTCATCTTCCTTACAAAAACCCTAACCCCCTAACCCTAACCCTAACCCTAACCCTGACTTCATTTAATTATCCCTAACCCTAACCCTAACCCAAGACATAATCTGAATAGGACCCAGAGATAATGTTTTTTGGCTCTTGACCTAAACTTAATTAAGTGGTTTTTAGCCTAACATTACCTAAGATTTTTATAATCTAACCATAACCAAATTCTTTCTAGCCTAACCATAACCCAAGATTTTTTAATCTAACCATAACCAAGTGCTTTCTAGCCTAAACATAACCTGGTGTTTTTTCAATCTGGCCTAACCCAGTGCTTCTTCGCCTAACTGTAACCAATTGGTTTTCAACATAACCCAAACCAAAGACCTCTTGGTCCATCTTTATTGTCTTTTGACTTTCTCAGGCTTACCCCACGTAGTCTCCGTGGTGCCTTTATCTCCATTTCTAGGCTAATCCCATGTGGTCTCCATGGTACGCCTTCACTTTGGCTTTTGGGCAACCCCACGTGGTCTCCGTGGTACGCCTGGATTTCCTTTTTCAGGCTGATCCCATGCGGTCTTCATGGTAAGCCTCCTCCACCTCTACAGCTCTAACCAAGGGTCTTTGAACCAAATTTGAAGCACTTTTTCCCATCTCGTTAAAGTTTAATATAACATAGATTAGATGCCAAATTGTTTGTGGACTGGGGTCCCTCTGTGGGGGCGGGGTCGCTTGGTTGTGTGGATGTGGCCTGGTTTGTGCTTAAGATGACTTCAATACCCATGGTTTCCATGGTGAGTTTTCATCTTCCTTACAAAAACCCCTAACCCTTACCGCGAGGGTGTGGACTGGGACGACTAGGGTTTTTGGCTGCCCTCGAGTAGAGGGCTGTACTTGCTCTGGTTTCTTTTCATAGCGCACAAATCTTTCGCCTTTCGCTAAAGACTTCCTAACCCCTAAACCTAACCCCTAATCTTAGATCAGGACGCCTAATTGGATTTTATAACCCTAACCTCTTTAGCTTAACCATTAGGGATTAGTTTTTTGTGCCAAGTACCCCCTTCCCCTGGGAGGGTGGGGTGGGTGGAGACCAACCCTCACTTGAAGCGAGTGCAATTAGGGACCCTCAGCCTTCGGCTTCGGGCCCATCTGTATTTAACTCCTAATTAGGGTAAACCCTAACCACTTCCCCATTTTTAGGAAGGTCGTAGAGAGACAGGACCTAGTCAGAAATGTTTCTCTTGGGCTCCTGAGCCCCAAAGTGACTTAATTTCACTTTCTGGAATATCTTAGATTGGCTTTTAAATCAGTACATTTGGTACATTTTGGTTAACTACACTGGTAGTTAACAACCCAGCCAACAGTTTGTTCACAGAGCCCAGCCCTATACAGTCTCTGTTTAAGTACTGTGTGGTCCACGGTATCAAATGCCTTCGAAAGGTCAATAAAAAGGGCTGCACAATGCTGCTTGTTGTCCGTAGCTTCAATAAAATCGTTTAAGACCTTAAGAGCTGCTGATGTTGTACTATGCCCTTTTCTAAAACCAGATTGGAAGTCAGATAAAATATTATGACTATTAAAATGATTCTTTAGCTGATCACTAACAAGTGATTCTAAAACCTTGACCAGGACACACAGTTTGGAGATTGGTCTATAGTTATTTAAGATTGAAGGGTCACCAAATTTTAGCATGGGAACCACAAAGGCAGATTTCCAAATGGGAGGGATGTCATTTGTGTTCAAGCACAGATTAAAAATATTGGTTAAGGGCACGGTTATAAAATTCCCTGCTAGCTTTAAAAAGTAAGGATCCAGTTTATCAGGACCAGCAGATTTATTTGTGTCCAAGTGCTTGAGGGCTTTAATTACTTCTGAAGCAGTGACAGGACTAAAACTGAAAGACTGGCTAGGAGAATCTAGATCAACAGTCTCTACTGTAGAGGAATATTCATGCTGGGGACTGACTGAATCAAATAAAAATCCTGAGGCGATGAAATGTTCATTGAAACAGTCAAGCATTTTGTCCTTGTCAGTGATTTTTTTGAGAGTCCATCACAATACTTTTGGGGAACTCTAGGCCTTTACTGTTTTCTGTTAGTGTTTTGATAGTTTTCCAAAATGTTGACGGGTTATTGAGGTTATGAGTGGTTTGAGAAATAAAATGATCAGCTTTGGCTTTTCTAATTTTAAGAGTACAAGCATTGCGCAGCTGTCTGAAGACCAGCCAGTCAGAGTCCTGATTAGATTTTCTGGCTTTTGCCCATGCCACATTGCGCTCATGGAGGGTAATTGCTGTGTGGAATGTGGAAGCACTTGCAAGCCTTATAACTCATCAGCACATGTACCTGGAGTGACCCTGCACCATTCGTTGGATTCAGCAATCTACAGACTTTCATTTCCTGTTAGAATCAGCCTGATACCTCAAACGTCGTTGAAATATGACCCAATGAAAAAATTCCAGATTTTCATCTATGAGCAGGGTTAGGGGGGGTTAGGTTTAGGGTCATCCCTCATCAGTACATGTACCTAGAGTGACCCTGCACCCTTCATTGGATTCAGACATCTCCAGGCTTTCATTTCCTATTAGAATCAGCCTGATAACTTTAACAGGACAATGCCGAGAACGCGCCTGTAACACTTTGCGTTGCGGATTTGGCCCCAGAAGGGCACCACCTGCTGGGGGGAGAAATATGTGATAGAACTCTTTGAATCCTATCAATTGGTGCCCCTCCCACATCTCTGAGTGCACATGTACCTAGAGTGACCCTGCACCATTCGTTGGATTCAGCAATCTACAGACTTTCATTTCCTATTAGAATCAGCCTGATACCTTTAACGGTCTTTGAAATATGACCCAATGAAAAAATCTGGAATGTGGAATCTGGAATGTGGAATCTGGAAGCACTATCATAACTCATCAGTACATGTACCTAGAGTGACCCCCATGGCACTGTTGCGATGGGCAGAACGAGGGCTACGGGACAATGCCGAGAACGTGCCTGTAACCCTTTGCGTTGCGGAGTTGGCCCCAGAAGGGCGCCACCTGCTGGGGGGAGAAATATGTGATAGAACTCTTTGAATCCTATCCATTGGTGCCCCTCCCACATCTCTGAGTGCTTTGATCCATGATTTATGACCCTTAAAAAGGTAGCACATCAGCACATGTACCTAGAGTGACCCTGCACCATTCGTTGGATTCAGCAATCTACAGACTTTCATTTCCTGTTAGAATCAGCCTGATACCTTAAAGGGTCTTTGAAATATGACCCAATGAATAAATTCCAGATTTTCATATATGAGCACTGAAATGGATGAGAATGTGGAAGCACTTGCAAGCCTTATAACTCATCAGCACATGTACCTAGAGTGACCTTGCACCCTTTATTGGATTCAGCAATCTCTAAGCTTTCATTTCCTAATAGAATCAGGCTGATACCTCAAATGTCGTTGAAATATGACCCAATGAAAAAATTCCAGATTTTCATCTATGAGCAGGGTTAGGGGGGGTTAGGTTTAGGGTCAACCCTCATCAGTACATGTACCTAGAGTGACCCTGCACCCTTTATTGGATTCAGACATCTCCAGGCTTTCATTTCTTATTAGAATCAGACTGATACCTTTAACGGTCTTTGAAATATGACCCAATGAAAAAATCTGGAATGTGGAATGTGGAATCTGGAAGCACTATCATAACTCATCAGTACATGTACCTAGAGTGACCCCCATGGCACCGTTGCGATGGGCAGAACGAGGGCTACGGGACAATGCCGAGAACGCGCCTGTAACCCCTAGCGTTGCGGAGTTGGCCCCAGAAGGGCGCCACCTGCTGGGGGGAGAAATATGTGATAGAACTCTTTGAATCCTATCCATTGGTTCCCCTCCCACATCTCTGAGTGCTTTGATCCATGATTTATGACCCTTAAAAAGGTAGCACATCAGCACATGTACCTAGAGTGACCCTGCACCATTCATTGGATTCAGCAATCTACAGGCTTTCATTTCCTGTTAGAATCAGCCTGATACCTTAAAGGGTCCTTGAAATATGACCCATTGAAAAAATTCCAGATTTTCATCTATGAGCCCTGAAATAGATGAAAATTTGGCAGCACTTGCAAGCCTTATAACTCATCAGCACATGTACCTAGAGTGACCCTGCACCATTTGTTGGATGCAGACATCTACAGGCTTTCATTTCCTATTAGAATTAGACTGATACCTTTAACGGTCTTTGAAATATGACCCAATGAAAAAATGTGGAATCTGGAATGTGGAATCTGGAAGCACTATTATAACTCATCAGTACATGTACCTAGAGTGACCCCCATGGCACCGTTGCGATGGGCAGAACAAGGGCTACGGGACAATGCCGAGAACGCGCCTGTAACCCCTTGCGTTGTGGATTTGGCCCCAGAAGGGCACCACCTGCTGGGGGGAGAAATATGTGATAGAACTCTTTGAATCCTATCCATTGGTGCCCCTCCCACATCTCTGAGTGCTTTGATCCATGATTTATGACCCTTAAAATGGTAGCACATCAGCACATGTACCTAGAGTGACCCTGCACCATTAGTTGGATTCAGCAATCTCCAGGCTTTCATTTCCTGTTAGAATCAGCCTGATACCTTAAAGGGTCTTTGAAATATGACCCATTGAAAAATTCCAGATTTTCATCTATGAGCCCTGAAATAGATGAAAATTTGGAAGCACTTGCAAGCCTTATAACTCATCAGCACATGTACCTAGAGTGACCCTGCACCATTTGTTGGATTCAGCAATCTCTAGGCTTTCATTTCCTGTTAGAATCAGCCTGATACCTTAAAGGGTCTTTGAAATATGACCCAATAAAAACATTCCAGATTTTCATCTATGAGCACTATAATAGTTTAGAATTTGGAAGCAATTGCAAGCCATATAACTCATCAGCACATGTACCTAAAGTAACCTTGCACCCTTTATTGGATTCAGCAATCTCTAAGCTTTCATTTCCTAATAGAATCAGGCTGATACCTCAAACGTCGTTGAAATATGACCCAATGAAAAAATTCCAGATTTTCATCTATTTTTACAAACAAGCTAAAACAAAAGCTGTCGGTTTGTAGTCTAACTGTTTATCTTAGTTTGCCGGGAATCTGGAAATTTGGACAATGTCTTGTAAACCTCACTGTTGGCTGAACAAACCAAACTCTCCGCTGGAGCGGTAAATCTATGGAGGTATTATAAGACCAAAACAAATACATGTGGCTACTTAATATGCACGTGAATGATGATGCTGGTTGTATTATTTTGCAACTTGACAAGCACTGTTTCTTTCTGCAAGCATTTTCCACCAATCAGGACGCTGCTTACTACAACAATGTTTCCATAATCGCAGACTTTAACCATCACTCCTCAGTGAACTGCCTCCTAGTCTGAGATCTTTTTCTAGTTAAAGAGCCAGTTATCATTATGGAGTTTCCATGTTTTTTAGGAGTTTGTCACACTAATACATCTAAAGAAATATAGCATTAATTCAGTAAGAAAGTGAAAATTGCGAACAAAAATAGGCGTATTAGGTTTAAATTAATTTTATTTTCTTTATTTGAAAATGAAAGAGTGTCTGCGTAGAAAAATTCTGGCCCTTGGAAAAATCTAGTTGATGACCCCTGCATTAATGGCTGTGTGTTGAGTTATTTTGAGGGGACAGCACATTTACACTGTTATACAAGCTGTACACTTAATACTTTACATTATAGCTAAGTGTAATTTATTCAGTGTTGTCCCATTAAAATCTATAATCAAATAGTTACTAAAATGTGAGGGGTGTAGGCCTACTCACTTTTGTGAGATACTGTATATTAATATAAACAGACCCTAATGTTACAGCCCAGACTAGCAGCTAGCTTCTACACACCTAAGTAGCCCGTATGAGCTAATTAGATGTAGGTGAATAAATTCAGCCAGTCTCCTACATACGTTGTCCTGGCAGGAGTACGCAATTAATTTTCCCCAATGGGCCACATGAGAAACGGACTGTTGTGGACCAATAGGCTAAACTTTATTCTGCTCAATATTAATTTTATGTCAGGCGACACGTTCTCAAACGTCTCTTTTTTTCCTCTGGGAATATTAGCGCAGCAGAGTCCACCAAACACTCTTTAATAAACTCCCCTTCAGAAAATGGCTTCCTTTTTTGGCGACTTTGTAGTTTATCACAGAACTGGTCCTGACTGCTGCATCCCTGGATCATTGTTGCTTTGGAGCATAATTATCTAGCCATGCTTCAGATGTCGGTGCGCACTCTGCTTCAGTCAAGTCATTTTTTAGGGATAACAGCTGATTTACGTCCATGCTAAAGTCTGCCTCTCAATTCCAGGTTTGACATCCATGGGTCCGACCAAAGAACTACATCGTAGACCGGCTTTGGTCCGACGGTGCAGTTCTTCTTCTACTTCTTTTTAATTGCGACTTACAACCAGAGAAGAAGAAGCTGCTTAGGTTCGTGCAAAATAAAGAATGCCGGTGCGTGCATTCAGGTTGCATTACCGGCAATTTCCACTGGATGCGGAACGTCTGCGGAACGTCTCCGGAACGTCTCCGGGACGTCGACGGAGTCATTAGGTTTCCATTAAAGTCAATCTGTGCATTTCCACTGACTGCGGAACGTCTGTGTCTCTACTCCGTCCCAGTTCCGTCAGTCCGCAGCCCTCCGCAGCAGATACGCAGAGCTTCTATTTTTGACGGACGACGGAGAGCTCCGCAGCAATTCAGCACACGGCAGATAGTGCGGGACAGGAAGTCGAGCACCGAAACAAAATAAATATCCGGTTAATTTTCAAAATAAAATACACCGTGCTCACGGCGGATCATATTTCCCTGCAATACACCTTGAAAACACAGCACAGAGCTGTTTCCCCTCTACTCCTCTGGAAGGAAACAAACTGTTGTTGGTTTTGTGGTTCTATTCTACCTGAATTCGCGAGAAATTGTGGGTCCTCGTGACTACAGCTGTCAGTCACGGCCGCAGCCGTTCCGCAACAAATCCGGACCCGGTGGGTATTGACGGACGGCGGAGCATGCAGCAGACACGCAGTGGAGCCGGTCCGCAGCCGTTACGCATCCAGTGGAAATCCCCGGTTACAGTCTATGGTCTGGTGTAGTCATTCAGGGCTTGATGTTTTTTCTTCCTTTCGTCTTTTTTTTTTTACTCAGTAACCGATGGGATTTATAATGTAGCGAAATACAATCCTTCACTCAAAATTAAATCAAGTACATTTTAAAATACCGATTTTAAAAACTACTTAAAAAATACAAAATACACAAAAAAACTACTCAATACAGTAACGTGAGTAAATGTATTTCGTTACTTTCCACCTCTGCCAATGTGTGAGTGTTTGGTTGATCTATTGATTAATTGGGCTATTTGTGGTGATAATGTTTCTGTGTGTGGTTCCCAGTAGGGCGGTCTGGTGATGAGCACAGGTTCCCGCCTCTGTCCTCCCTGGAAGTGGTCCAAAAGTTTAAGTCACTATGGTGTGGCTGATCTGCCAATCAGTGGCCTAGCTGTGGATCAGAACTGTTAACAAAACGTGAAGTCTTACGATAATAACTATTTTTCTTATAATATAAACTGCTTTTATGGGCTCCTACAGGAGTAATAAAGTTTGCCGTCTGTACAGTCTGTGGTTGGGACAGCAGCCTCTGTGTTTTATGATCCTCATAAATAAACAACACAACGTCATTGGTTGATATCATTATTCGTGGTGTGAAAGCTCAGAAAAATCAACCTTGTTTCATCAAAGAAATGACATCTCTTTATCACAAGTAATGGTGGGTACATACCTTAAGTCTTTTAAAAACACTGTGTTTTTTTATGATTGTAGACTAACTTTCTGTTTTATGTGCTTTGCCACTAAGAGCAGCCACTGTCTCTGAGGCTCTTATTTTATTAACTCTGCTGACAGGAAGTGGTGTGCCTTAATGTTGTCACTTGACTTGACAATGAGTTGTTCGTGTGTCAAAGTCCAGAGTGCAGCTGTGTATGTATGAGACACAGACTGAACAGTTTCTGTGGATCAACATGGAGGAAAAGAAGATTTTGTGTGTCGGTCTGGTGTGTCTCGACATCATCAACGTGGTCGACAAATACCCGGAAGAAGACACAGACAGCAGGTTAGCACACAGGCTAGTGCTAACACAGACAGCAGGTTATCACACAGGCTAGTACTAACACAGACAGTAGGTTAGCACACAGGCTAGTGCTAACACAGACAGCAGGTTAGCACACAGGCTAGTGCTAACAAAGACAACAGGTTAGCACACAGGCTAGTGCTAACACAGACAGCAGGTTATCACACAGGCTAGTGCTAACACAGACAGCAGGTTAGCACACAGGCTAGTGCTAACACAGACAGCAGGTTAGCACACAGGCTGATACTAACACAGACAGCAGGTTAGCACACAGGCTAGTGCTAACACAGACAGCAGGTTATCACACAGGCTAGTGCTAACACAGACAGCAGGTTAGCACACAGGCTGATACTAACACAGACAGCAGGTTAGCACACAGGCTAGTGCTAACACAGACAGCAGGTTAGCACACAGGCTGATACTAACACAGACAGCAGGTTAGCACACAGGCTAGTGCTAACACAGACAGCAGGTCAGAGGTGATCAGATGTTTCAATAAATAATTGATAAAACCTTCTAAAGACGTAATGTAGTACTCAAAGGTGGATCCTCTTCAAGGTGTTCAGTTACAGACAATGTTTAGATTTTATTCTCAAGGTGAATCTATGATTTGTGATTTAGTTATTTCTTTCTTTGAATGTGAGTGCAGAGATCTTAATGATTGAAGCACTGATCATAAATGCGGCCATGATAGTAAATATCCTACTCCATAATGATATCAGAGCATGCACCTCTGCATTATCTCTGACAATGATCCTTCATAGTGACTGAATGAGGGAATAAAACTTATCTTCTCATCGCTCCACACAGATGTGATATTTTTGTTTCTTCAGTGATATTGATATATCATGCTGTGATGTCATTACTCTCCTGCAGGTGTTTGTCGCAGCGTTGGCAGCGAGGAGGAAACGCTTCCAACTCCTGCACGGTGCTGTCGCTGCTTGGAGCCTCGTGCGCCTTCATGGGCTCGCTGTCTGCTGGACCTGTGGCCGAGTGAGTACTGATCAATATGTACATCAATAATATTAATATCAATAATAACTGGCTGAGGTCATCATTTACATATATATATGTGTGTATATATATATATATGTGTGTATATATATATATATATGTGTGTATATATATATATATGTGTGTATATATATATATATATATATATATATATATATATATATATGTATATGTGTGTATGTGTATGTGTATGTACAGTACAGGCCAAAAGTTTGGACACACCTTCTCATTCAATGTGTTTCTTTATTTTCATGACTATTTACATTGTAGATTCTCACTGAAGGCATCAAAACTATGAATGAACACATATGGAATTATGTACTTAACAAAAAAGTGTGAAATAACTGAAAACGTGTCTTATATTTTAGATTCTTCAAAGTAGCCACCCTTTGCTTTTTTTGATAACTCTGCAAACCCTTGGTGTTCTCTCAATGAGCTTCATGAGGTAGTCACCTGAAATGGTTTTACCTTCACAGGTGTGCTTTGTCAGGGTTAATTAGTGGAATTATTTTCCTCATTAATAAAAAAGCAAAGGGTGGCTTCTTTGAAGAATCTAAAATATAAGAAATGTTTTCAGATATTTCACACTTTTTTGTTAAGTACATAATTCCATATGTGTTCATTCATAGTTTTTTTTATATATATTTTTATTGAAGGAAGAACAGAGTGATGCATCACATACAGAACAAGTTTAACAATACTCCTTGTTTTTACAGTTTTTTCACTTTCCCACAACCCACCCACTGAACAGAGAAAAAATAAATAAAAAATAAAAATAAAAACAAATAAAAAGGGGGGAACAAAGTTCTTATGTTGCAAACAGTGAGAAAATAATTGACAACATTGTTAGCCAAGTGTGTCGGATTAACTCATCCGATCCAATGTATACAGGTCTTTTGATATCAATAATTATTTTTAATTATTGTTAGTTTGGGGGAAGAGTTGCAATCTTTTCAAAATAAGAAATCATGGGGTCCATACAGAATAAAAACGTTTGGTGGAACCTCTAAGAAAATATTTAATTTTCTCCAGTTTTAAAAATAGCATCACATCACTAAGCCATAGTGAAACTAAGGGTGGTTTACTTGACTTCCAATCAAGTAATATTCTTCTGCGAGCCAAAAGACATGCAAAAGCACATGCGTCTTGACATTTTTTGGACAAGACCACATCTTGTTCAGGTACTCCAAAGACAGCCATCTCAAAACTAGGCCTGATATCCTTAACATGTACCACAGACAAAATTTTAAATATAGCTGTCCAGTAATCCAGCAGTCTAGGACAAGTCCAAAACATATGAGCAAGGTCTGCCTCGGCAGAGCGACAACGCTCACATGTATCAGCTACATTTGCGTATATCTTAGACAGCCTAACCTTGCTGTAATGAAGTCTGTGTAGGACCTTGAACTGGATTAAACCCAAGCGAGTACATGAGGTTGTTCCATTCACTCTAGATAATGCATTATTCCAGGTTTCCTCTGATATATCCACTGCCAGATCTTTTGACCATTCTGCACGAATTTTATCGAGATTAATATTTTTTATCGACAGTAAAGTATTATATATATTAGAAATTATTCCCTTTTAATGTAAAGGGATGTTTAAAATTGCATCCAATCCTGTACTGGGAGGAATGAATGGATATGTGGGACAAAGATTTTGAATTAGATGACGAACCTGAAAATATCTAAACAGGTGTGATTTGGGCAGATTATATTTTGAGGAGAGGTTGGAAAAAGAGGCGTAACAATCATCAATGAAAAGATCACTAAATATGACGAGACCTGTCTGTTGCCACTGACTGAAGACTGAGTCCAATTGAGCTGGAAGGAATAGGTGATTTTTGCATATAGGGCTGGCTATGAGGAAGTCCTTGAAACCAAAACATTGTCTAAATTGAAACCAAATCTTGAGAGTATTTGCAACAACTGGTTATTGAGTATACATAGAAATTACAAAGGGGTAATTTAGATAAAGCTAAAGCAGGAAGGGATGATGAGGTACAGGAGTTTGCCTCTGAAACACACCAGGTATCTTGGGGGTTCTGAAGCCAATAAAGTATTTTCGAGATATTTGCAGCCCAATAATAATATCTGAAATTAGGAAGAGCTAATCCGCCTTGAGATTTCTGTCTTTGGAGAAATTCCTTCCTAATCCTAGGTGTTTTTCCACTCCATATAAATGATGAAATAAGTCTGTCTAAATTTTGAAAAAAGGATTTCGTTAAAAATATTGGAATGCATTGAAACAAGTACAAGAATCTTGGTAAAATGTTCATTTTTACACAATTAATTCTACCTGCAAGAGAGAGAAATAGCAAATTCCATTTTTTGAGGTCTAATTTCAACTTTTCAATTAGAGGAACAAAGTTCTCTTTGTAAATGTTAGGGAATCCCTGTGTGATGTTTATACCTAAATATCTAAAACCCGTTAAAGACAACTGAAAAGGTATATCAGTATTTGAAATCTGGAGGCCCTTACTGTTTATGGGGAAACAAACACTTTTCGAAAAATTCAGTTTATAGCCTGAGAAAGTTCCAAATCTTTTCAAAATTTTAACTACCTGTGGAATACCTAAGATCGGATTTGAAAGGTACAACAGCATATCATCGGCATATAAAGATACTCTATGTTCTATGCCCCTACAGCTGATGCCAGTGAAATACTGTGAATGTCTTAATGCTATAGATAGGGGTTCGATGGCTAAAGTAAAAAGTAAAGGGCTAAGAGGGCAACCTTGTCTTGTACCCCGTGATAGGGGAAAATACTTTGAACACACTCTGTTTGTAATTACAGATGCTTTAGGGGAGAAATGTAATAACTTAATCAATGAGAGAAGAGATGTACCAAATCCAAATCTTTCCAGCACAAAGAATAAATATTTCCACTCCACCCTGTCGAATGCTTTCTCAGCATCTAACGAGATGACTACCTGAGGAACAGGGTCCTGAGAAAGTTTAGACGAGTGTATTACCCTTAACAATCTCCGGATATTACTAAAAGAATGTCAACCTCTGACAAAACCTGTTTGGTCTTTTGAAATCAAGTTCTCTATTACTGTATCTAAACGTAAAGCAAGGATTTTTGCCAAAATTTTTACATCTGAGTTTAAAAGAGAGATTGGCCTATAAGAGTTACATTTCAAGGAATCTTTTCCAGGTTTTAGTAAGAGTATAATGTTTGCCTCATTCAAGGTTTGTGGCAAGCTACCCTGTTCCAGTGAATCCTCAAACCTATCAAGAAGAATAGGGACTAATTTATCTGCAAATTTTTTATAAAAGTCTATTGGATAGCCATCAGGGCCAGGAGTTTTTTTGTTCTGCATTAATGTGATCGAGTTTAAAACCTCTTCTATTTGTATGGGCTTGTCCAAATTAGCTTTCTGCGCAGAATTGAGGGTGGGTATATGTATATTGTTCAAAAATTCAAAAATTTCGTAGTTAGATTCAGGGCTTTCAGAAGTATACAGATTTGAGAAGTAGTTCTTAAAAGTGCTATTAATTTCAATTGGATTAACTATTAAATCATTATTACTGTTACAAATTTGAGGTATAAGTTGAGAGGCAGCTTTAGATTTTAGCTGGTGGGCTAGAAGTCGACCTGCTTTTTCTCCATGTTCATAAGTGTAACCTTTAGAATGTAATAAATAACATTTTGTTTTATTTGTTGATAAAAGATTGTACTGAAATTGAAGGTTCAACCTCTCTTTACAAAGTTCAGGTGACGGAGACGTAGAGTTGAGGTCATCTACCCTTCTTATAGAATCAATTAAGTTGTCCAATTTTTGTTTACGTTTTTTATTGAGATTTGAAGTATATGAAATTATTTCTCCCCTAATAACTACTTTAAGTGTCTCCCACAATATAGATGCTGTAATACATTCGGATCTGTTATACAATAGGAAATTATCTATAGCTGTGGAAATAACTGTACAAAACACAGGATCTGATAACAAGGCCGTGTTTAGTCTCCACAAAGGTCGTTCGTTATACCTTAAATTGCAAGTAAGGTCTAATTGTAAAGGAGCATGGTCTGATTCCACAATGGGTAGATATTCGATTTGGTCAACAGAGGGAAGAAGAGATTTATCAATAAAGAAATAATCAATTCTTGAATAGGAGTGATGAACATGTGAAAAATAGGAATATTCTCTGTTGTGTGGAAACTGAAATCGCCAAGGATCAACCGCCCCTACTTGATCTATAAATGAAGCTAAGGCTTGGGCCATTTTAGAATGGGGCAAAGATTTGGGATTAGAACGGTCAAGGGATGGATCCATTACGCAGTTTGTGTCACCACCAAAAATCATAAGATGGGAATTTAGGTCCGGCAATAAAGAGACTAGCTTATTAATAAAACTCACATCATCATAGTTGGGCGCATATACATTAACTAATACAACAGGGACATTATATAATATCCCAGAGACTATAACATATCTTCCCTGAGGATCTGCAATAGAAGCAGAGGCAGTGAATTGAATGCTTTTGTGTATCAAAATGGCAGTTCCCCTTGCCTTAGAGTTAAAGTTAGAGTGGAAAACTTGCCCCACCCATGGTTTCCTAATTCTGAGATGATCGACAATGCGGAACTGGGTTTCCTGTAAAAATATTATTTCAGATTTTAATTTTTTTAAGTATGCAAAAATTCTGCCTCTTTTGATTGGGCTATTTAGGCCTTTGACATTCCAGCTAACAAATCTAACTTTCGACCCCCCCATGAGATTTACCGGTAGTTAAATCGGCCATATCAGACATGAACAAATATACATTTTAGTCAAAAATTCACAGATCACACTTGCAAACAACATAAATGTTTCCTCACTATTCAGTTTTTCTAAAAACATAACATAAAACAAAACTTTCCCAAAACTTTTTGGATAAATGAAACTTAGAACAAAACTTCCCAACATTTTCCTAATGCTTGCTTTCCCAACTGAAACAAGCCGCAGAAACCTATTGCATGGCTCCCGATTATCCAGTCTTCTCAACCTCAAAATCCTCTGTTTGAGAGACTCCACACCACAACATTTACATTGAATATAATATGGCGTCAATATTACGCAACATAGCCTACTGAATGATCTTTAAGACCATAAACAAAAGCAAACAAACATGCCGTCTATTCTTGAAGTTATAAATGAATTGCGATAGAAGAATAGGTAGAGAAAGTCACCTTATTGCTTGAAGTGTATTGTCTGTGCCATTTAAATTCACAGACAACATTACGGTCAGCCAGAGTCATCTTCAATCTTGTACAAGGACGCGTTGTTTGTAAAAAGCCTCGGCAGCCTCAGGTGAATCAAAAGTGTGAGTTTCCTCCCCGAGTTTCACACGGAGACGTGCAGGGTACAGAAGTTGAAACTTTATGCCTTTTTGATAGAGGGATTGTTTGACTTCTTTGAATCCGGCGCGTTTCTTCGCTAAGGCTGCGCTCGTATCCGGGTATAGCCGCAGCAACACTCCGTTGAATTTAGTGACATGTCGTCTGGCCCAGTGAAGTGCCTTTTCCTTTTCCTGAAACCGGTGGAAGCAGACAATAAATGGTCTTGGAGATTGCCCTGCTCCGGGTTTGGGGCGAAGTGTGCGATGCGCTCGCTCCAGTTCAGGAAGTTTGTCAAACACGTTCTCCATGGTGTCTTTAAGCAGCCCAGATATAAATCCGATGGGGTCTTTTCCGTCCTCAGCGCCTTCCGGAATGTTGATCGTCAAGTCAAGGTCGTCAAGTTGGTCAAGAAGAGATGCATTTTGTGTCTTCAAGGATTTAATCGTCGCTTCCGCGGCGGTTAGTCTTTCAAAGTTTTCACCGGCCAGTACTTCAGTAGATGTAAGACGGTGCTGAAACGAGCCGACTGTCTCGCGTAACGTGTCAAGGGAGGCCTGTAACGGCTTGATTGAGTCTTGAATTAAACTTGCCATGTCTTCTTTCAAACTAGCCCGCTGTTTTGACAGTTCGGAGATTAGTTGACTCATTGTCAAGTTATCCGTATTGTCTTTTACAGGTATGTCCTTGTTGCTATTGGTGTCGTTAGCCGCCATTACTGCAAGCTTACCCCGGGGCTGCACCTGACCGTGTTGCCGGTGCGGTACTTTGCTTCTGCTTAGAGTTGCTCATTTCGCTTTCTGGATCAGGTGTAGTTCTTATATGTTGTATTGCGAAGCAATTAGATTAGAAAAAGAAGACGCATAAGTATGTTTAAGAGGAGTGTGGTTAGGAGGTCCTCATCTCTGCTGCACTCTCTTACATCGCCAAACCGGAAGCCCCGTGTTCATTCATAGTTTTGATGCCTTCAGTGAGAATCTACAATGTAAATAGTCATGAAAATAAAAAGGAAACTCATTGAATGAGAAGGTGTGTCCAAACTTTTGGCCTGTACTGTATCTATATATATATATATATATATATATATATATGAACGTGTTTTATATATATATGTGTGTGTGTGTATATATGTATATGTATATATATGTATATATATGTATGTATGTATGTATGTTATATATATATGTATGTATGTATGTATGTATGTATATATATATATATATATATATATACACATATATGTGTGTGTATATGTATGTGTGTATATATGTGTTTGTATGTATATATACACACACACACACACACACACACACGTCTACAGGACATCCTGTATGTTCGGTTCCGTTTAAAACAACAGATAAAGTGAAGGTGACACTTCAGATGTCTGATTACAGGATCAATCATTGATTGTATCCATGGAAACGGCTGAAGGTTGGACGTCTCAGTGATCATATTTAGATTTTTAAACTTCTGAAACTCCTTGTTTCCTTGATAAAGTCCTTGTTTTCTCATCTCCTCCCACCATATATGGATGATGGGGGTGGCGAGACACATGCCTTTGATGTGGGAGATCTGGGTTAGAAGGCGTTTTCACACCTGTAGTTCGTTTGCTTTGGTCTTAATCAGTTGCTGAGTTTGTAAATTTGGAGCAATTTGCCTTTGGTTTGGTTTCACACCTGGAAAAATCCAAGCGTACCAAAATGCATCATTACAAATCAAGCAAGAACATCCAGCCCTCTTATTGATCGGATGTGTCTGGGGGAGGGAGCAAGAAAGTAAATACAGGAAGAAGGTCCTGTGTTCTGGTCTAGTGGTCAAACCAGCTCATTTCATTAAAATGATCAGACATTGTTAGGCGAGAGACGTTACTACGTCTGCTCTGGTCACCGAGACTTCGCTCTGCTCTGCCAGCGTCTGTCTCCAATTTTATCGGCATCTGGTTTGACCACGGAGATACAAGTGACGGACGCCGAGCTTGACTGCAGTCTATTTCTGTGATAGAAACACTGCAAGCTGCTACACTCTGCTGCTCTGCTGCATCTCAGATTTCTGAACACACCTGACTACAGGAGACACTAGCTCAGACTACTGAACACACCTGACTACAGGAGACACTAGCTCAGACTGGAGGACACACCTGACTACAGGAGACCCTAGCTCAGACTGGAGGACACACCTGACTACAGGAGACACTAGCTCAGATTGCTGAACACACCTGACTACAGGAGACATCAGCTCAGACTGGAGGAGAACGTATAGTTGGTGCGGTTCTAGTACGGATCACGTTCTCACCACAAATGAACCACTCCAGAGTTGGATTGAAAGCGTACCGAGACCACCTCTTCAAGCAGGTCTCGGTCCGCTTGTTTGGTCCACTTTTGGTGCACGCCCGAGTGTGAATGCTGCGTTCTCACCTTTCCTGACGAACCAGCGGGACAAACGAACTCTAGTTCGATTCAACCGAATTAAACGAGGCAGGTGTGAAACCGCCCTCATTCCCACTGCAATACATCAGCCAATACCCATGACCCCTAGCTGCTCCAGAGGTGTACAGCCTTTGACATATATAACAATTGTATGTTGCTTTGGATAAAAGCGTCCGCTGAATGACATGTAATGTGTGAACATAAATATAAACGGTATGTATGGTTAAGACACACTTTCCTGTCTGTAGTTTTATTTGACAGTTTCCTGTGTGTAGTTTTATATTGGAGGATTTTAAGAAGTTCCATATCGATGTGTCTCTGGTGTCTGAGCACGCTCAGTGTGTTCTTCCAGCCTCTGTGGTCGTCAGCAACATCAGCACAGGAAGCCGCACCATCTTGCACATGAACAGGTGTGTGTACGTGTGTGTGTGTACGTGTGTTGTCACTAACTGCCTCTATTTCAGAAACATCACCTTTGTCGTCACAAAGCAGCTCCTTCCTCTTCCTCGAGAGTCAAGTCAATGGTCTGTCGGTGCTTTTATTGTGAAAGACAGAATTGATATGAAGCAGTTTCCTGTGTCTCTCTGTCTGTCAGTTTCATCATGGCTGACTTCTCGCAGCGTGCGATCGATGTCTCTGCGGTGGTTTGGCAGACCGAGGGTCAAACTCCGTGTGCATGTTGTGTTGTTTGTCCGTCCAGCGGATCTCGAACCGTCGTTCTTTCTGACACGTAAGACAACCTGACGACCGGCGCACAGCTTTCACTAAACACCTCTTTATCAATGTGACCTTGTTACCATAGAGACCGGCTGACATCACTCCTATACGTTTAATAAACCTTCACTTAACAATGTCATTTTCATTAGGGGTTAGGGGTTACATTAAAAAATTCTTTCTATGGAAGCAATACAGAATCTAGCTAGGGAAGCAATTACAAAGTCCAATTAGCCTTCAAACCCTTCACTAAAGTTTGAAATGCTCTAAATGGGACTGACCTATGTAGCTGTAAAACTGTCTGAAAGTGGTTCTGCACTGAACATAAAGGCCTGTTTGCCTGTTTTGGTGAAAACCTGACAGTAAGAGGGAAACTATAGTTACTAGTTTTTTAAATATACCCAATAATATAATCAATCAGTCAGCAACAGTGCTACATGTATACCTTCTAAACCTCATTGAAAAATGTCTACATGAATAAATGTAGACACACACAGATAACCTTGTTCACTAACAACCTGAGCAGTAACTGGTTGAATACCGTTCTACTGCAGGTTTATTGAAAACAATACGTTTCTAATTATGTAGGATCCTGTGTCACCACTTGTCTGGTGTGGCAAACATATTTGTAGCTAATATTCATGTAGTTAATATGAATGTACCTAATGTTAATGTATCTAATGTTGATGTGTTTCTATACTTTAACATGTCAACTGAATAAATGATAAATATGCTGGTGGGTTCAGTGTTCCTTACCATTTAAAGTAAATATAGCTATTTTAATAGATGCTGTAAACGCTTCAAAGGGCCGAAGATAACACTTAACTTTAAAAGGTGTTCTCATTTTATTGCCATCCAATCAATAAAGATAATTTTAGTTTTAAGACGGTATTGACTGTACTCAAACTAATCTGACTTTGACATTTTACATCAAACTAAATATTAGAGTGGCTGTTTTAAATCAGTTTGTTTAAAGGTCATCTTGCTTTTTGTCTCCATCAGACTCAACGTTGCAGCATCAGTTAGAGTTGTACAATTTTTAAATGAGGTTCTGCATCATTTACAATCCCCAGGACATTTAAACCCGACAACACACATCACTGTTAACTCAGAGTGAAAACAGAGACATCAGCAATTATGGTGAGCCTGGTTTGGTCGCAATAGACCTTTTTCATGTTGACATGTTGACATGTCATTGTAGGAAAAGCACAGGTGTATTCAAAACCCGCCCACCTGATATAAACTCCACCCACCTGATGTAAACTCCACCAATTCGGTTTAAGCCCTACCCATCTGGTGGCGCAGGTAGATAAGACAAACATACTAAGGTGTTTAGTGAACACTGTTTGATCCGCCTGAAGGAAGCATGAACTCCTGATCCTGGTGTAATGAACCACTGTAGAGTGAGCTGAAACATTCTCATTTGCTACTCGTCATACGGTCATACCATTTTTTTAAAAAGCAGGCTCAGACTTTTTAGGTTTATGCATCAAAACTACTTGGATAGGTTTAGGAACAGATGGTGGTTTGGGTTAAATGAGATGTTTGTTACATAACTTATGACGACTGACGTTAGGTAAGTACACTACCTACGTGAGTAATAAGTCATGTTGACTTTTAATTTCTTACAGGACAGGAACGGCGGTCACCTGCGTGAAAATCCTATGTTATTTTGACCCACTCGTCCCCCTGACCTCTTCCTTATGCAGACTATGATGCTCTTTTTATGACATCATCTTACAGTGGCGTGGTGCAGAAGTTGATCTGAGTGTCTAATTTTGTCATGGATATGTTTACTTAGATACTCAAAAAGCCCGGTGCATCTAATACAGAAGCGTACCTTTAGCGTTTGTATTAGATAGTGAGGGCAGCTGACCAAACTGCCGTATTATACATATAGTTATTATTATATATAGTTGCGAGTGAGAACGGGTTGGAACCTGTATGGATCCACCAATCAGATGGAGCGGAGGTCAGCTGGCTTTTAGCTTTGTCTTTGTGAAGAAAGGAAGTCACTAAAACTGAAAATTAGAAACGGTTTGCGAAGAGACAATAGGTTACACTAATGAAAGTACTGTTAAAAAGCATCTATCCTATCATCCTACCATCGTTACTTCCTCTCTGTTACTTTGTACATTTAAATAATCAACATACTTTGAGATGGATATCAATGTCATGACCGTCAGGATGTGGTTAGCTTAGCACGAAGACTAAAAAGAGAGGGGGACAGATAGCCTGGCTCTGTCCAAAGTATAAAAATACCTATCAACACCTTTTAAAGCTTGCTGATATCTTTTATTATTCGTACCCTCTCTATGCTGGGCTTCATCCCAAACATTGGTTTAGTCAGTTTGAGCCTCTGCAGTGGTTTTGAATTAATTCATTAACACTGATTCATTTAATATCTCTGATTCACACTGAAATATGATGAAATATGTTCTATAATCAAACTGTTTCTAATCTGCTGTCCGTAAGGAGTTTTCTTCCAAATTGATCAAATTAAATGTGTTTTAAAGATAACTTCAGTTACCACCTCAGCCCTTTCACAGAAACTGGAGAAGATGAAAGACAAAATAAAAACTTTAACGATCTGAAACGCAAGTATGAAATGCAAAACGCAAGTAGCTTTGTGGGCGGATCTCAGGCACTGTTGCTATGATACCGGTGGGATAAATGAGTCTTGCGCCCAACGCAAATCTAAAATGGGTTGGTCTGAAGTAGCTAGGTGTGGTTTGGGCGTAATGTGAAAATAACCAATCAGAGCGTCATCTCACATTCCCTATAAGAGCAGGCGCTTGTTCCATGGCGGATTGCTATTATAACGGCAGATAAACGCACCACCTGCACCTGTTGTGCCCCTTCCTCCTCCCCCCACTCCATCTCTGTCCA
The DNA here is from genome assembly GCA_025617405.1 of Perca schrenkii. Taxonomy (NCBI): domain Eukaryota; kingdom Metazoa; phylum Chordata; class Actinopteri; order Perciformes; family Percidae; genus Perca; species Perca schrenkii. The sequence continues at coordinate 42,774,211 of CM046790.1, read as the reverse complement.
CCACTGACTTTAGACTAGCCCCACTGACATTAGACTAACACCACTGACTTTAAACCAGGTTTTTCCTGGTCTGTGGCGGAATTGTTTTCTGAAACTGTAAAATAGCACCAGGGAACTTTTGCGCCGGAACACGCCTCCTCTTTTCGGCTGAACCGCCCCGGGAGCACAAATACATTCCCTAATTTACCGACGTGCGTCTGTGGAGGGAAAAGTCCGCTGTGCATCGGGTGCAAAATAGTGTACAAAGACAATTGCGCTGGGTGCAAAATAGGGCCCTAAATGTCTTCTGTAAATAGTGAAAGTAAATTTTTTCTGTTGATGACTTTGGAAGTGAACTCTTTACATTGAAACTAAAATAACATTTAACTGTTTCATGGCGACTGTCGGACTTTAGAGATTATGACTTATTTTTAGTCTGAACTGATGATCAAACATGTATACCAAAACCTCCAGATCCATAAACAGACTCAAAGGTCAGTCTGATACATAGTTAATTGGCCTGATGGATCAGCAATAAACTAAACTTCTTCAGAGAAGAAAGTGACACAAAATGCATAAAAAGGAAAAGTCTTTAAAGTAAAAAAACAGGACATCCTGTTGCTGCCAGACATTTATCGCATGACATGAATTCCAAATTTTAATGTTTAAACGTCTTCACTTACACAAAGTCCTGACAGACTCAAGAATCAATCACGTTTAATTAGAAATTGTTAAAATGTTTAAATTCTGAAAATGGTAAACTGATTGTTGAAGATTGTGTTAAAATGATCCAAAGGTAACAGTTAGTCCTCAGCCTGAGGAAAGTCTAATATAGCCTGCTGATGTCATAGTGACATCATAAAGACTTTTATAACTTTGAGTCTGAGTGACGGACTGATGAAGTGACCTCACTTCCTGTCCATCAGGAACCTTCCTGATGTCACAGCGGAGGATTTCTCCAAAGTCGACCTCCGTAAGTTCAGTTGGATCCACTGGGAGGTGAGCTGAACTAAACCAGACTAACCCAGGCTAACCCTTCCGTGAACATTCTTTGTTTTAAAACAGAGTAAACATTGACCCAGATTAATTAACAAACTTGCATTACTTTATTTTCAACATAAAAGAACATAGAATAATAAAGTAACTGAATAATAAAGTTTAGCAGTGTTACCTGGTGTTTCAGTCTGTAAATGTGTTTAACTCGTGCAGGGCAGAAATGCAGAGGAGCAGGTGAAGATGATCCAGCAGGTCATGATGTACAACAGCACGTTGCCACAGCAACAGAGAATCACCGTCTCCGTTGAGATAGAGAAGACCAGAGAGCCGCTGTATCAGCTCTTTCCTCACGGTGACGTGGTGCGAGTCTTTCAGACTCTGAGTCATCTGTCCATCCAACAGATTCTCACTCCCATCGCGTAAAATACGGACGCTTGGTCAGGTGCCTTTGGCGTTGTTATTGACGCTAAAAGTCTCCTTTAGTGTCAGATCTAAACATGGTTTATCTAAACACGCTTGGTCGGGACTGTTGTCGTCACTTTTGATGCTGTTAGGTTAAGGAAAAGGTTGTGGGTGGGCTTATAAAAAGGTATGTTTCCATGACACGCGGGACAAGGAAAATAAGAACGGGACAGTTGGGTTTAGGTAAAGAAGAACGGGATGGTTGGGTTTAGATAAAGAAGAACGGGACGGTTGGGTTTAGGTAAAGAAGAACGGGATGGTGGGGATTAGGGAAAAGAAGAGCAGGATGGTTGGGTTTACGAAAAGAACGGGACAGTTGAGTTCAGGTAAAGAAGAATGGGACAGTTGGGTTTAGATAAAGAAGAACGGGACAGTTGGGTTTAGATAAAGAAGAACGGGACAGTTGGGTTCAGGAAAATAAGAACAGGACGGTTGGGTTTAGGTAAAGAAGAACGGGACGGTTGGGTTTAGATAAAGAAGAACGGGACGGTTGGGTTTAGGTAAAGAAGAACGGGACAGTTGGGTTCAGGAAAATAAGAACGGGACAGTTGGGTTCAGGAAAATAAGAACGGGACAGTTGGGTTCAGGAAAATAAGAACGGGACAGTTGGGTTTAGGTAAAGAAGAACGGGACGGTTGGGTTTAGATAAAGAAGAACGGGATGGTTGGGTTTAGGTAAAGAAGAACGGGATGGTGGGGTTTAGGGAAAAAAAGAGCAGGATGGTTGGGTTTACGAAAAGAACGGGACAGTTGAGTTCAGGAAAAGAAGAATGGGACAGTTGGGTTTAGATAAAGAAGAACGGGACAGTTGGGTTTCGATAAAGAAGAACGGGACAGTTGGGTTTAGGTTAAGAAGAATGGGACAGTTGGGTTTAGGAAAATAAGAACGGGATGGTGGGGTTCAGGAAAAGAAGAGCAGGATGGTTGGGTTTACGAAAAGAACAGGACAGTTGAGTTAAGGAAAAGAAGAACGGGACAGTTGGGTTTAGGTAAAGAAGAACGGGACAGTTGGGTTCAGGAAAATAAGAACGGGACAGTTGGGTTTAGGTAAAGAAGAACGGGACGGTTGGGTTTAGATAAAGAAGAACGGGACGGTTGGGTTTAGGTAAAGAAGAACGGGACGGTTGGGTTCAGGAAAATAAGAACGGTACAGTTGGGTTCAGGAAAATAAGAACGGGACAGTTGGGTTTAGGTAAAGAAGAACTGGACGGTTGGGTTTAGATAAAGAAGAACGGGACGGTTGGGTTTAGGTAAAGAAGAACGGGACGGTAGGGTTCAGGAAAATAAGAACGGGACAGTTGGGTTCAGGAAAATAAGAACGGGACAGTTGGGTTTAGGTAAAGAAGAACTGGACGGTTGGGTTTAGATAAAGAAGAACGGGACGGTTGGGTTTAGGTAAAGAAGAACGGGACAGTTGGGTTCAGGAAAATAAGAACGGGACAGTTGGGTTTAAGTAAAGAAGAACGGGACGGTTGGGTTTAGATAAAGAAGAACGGGACGGTTGGGTTTAGGTAAAGAAGAACGGGACAGTTGGGTTCAGGAAAATAAGAACGGGACAGTTGGGTTCAGGAAAATAAGAACGGGACAGTTGGGTTTAGGTAAAGAAGAACGGGATGGTTGGGTTTAGATAAAGAAGAACGGGATGGTTGGGTTTAGGTAAAGAAGAACGGGATGGTGGGGTTTAGGGAAAAAAAGAGCAGGATGGTTGGGTTTACGAAAAGAACGGGACAGTTGAGTTCAGGAAAAGAAGAATGGGACAGTTGGGTTTAGATAAAGAAGAACGGGACAGTTGGGTTTCGATAAAGAAGAACGGGACAGTTGGGTTTAGGTTAAGAAGAATGGGACAGTTGGGTTTAGGAAAATAAGAACGGGATGGTGGGGTTCAGGAAAAGAAGAGCAGGATGGTTGGGTTTACGTAAAGAACAGGACAGTTGAGTTAAGGAAAAGAAGAATGGGACAGTTGGGTTTAGGTAAAGAAGAACGGGAGAGTTGGGTTCAGGAAAATAAGAACGGGACAGTTGGGTTTAGGTAAAGAAGAACGCGACGGTTGGGTTTAGATAAAGAAGAACGGGACGGTTGGGTTTAGGTAAAGAAGAACGGGACGGTTGGGTTCAGGAAAATAAGAACGGGACAGTTGGGTTCAGGAAAATAAGAACGGGACAGTTGGGTTTAGGTAAAGAAGAACTGGACGGTTGGGTTTAGATAAAGAAGAACGGGACGGTTGGGTTTAGGTAAAGAAGAACGGGACGGTTGGGTTCAGGAAAATAAGAACGGGACAGTTGGGTTCAGGAAAATAAGAACGGGACAGTTGGGTTTAGGTAAAGAAGAACTGGACGGTTGGGTTTAGATAAAGAAGAACGGGACGGTTGGGTTTAGGTAAAGAAGAACGGGACAGTTGGGTTCAGGAAAATAAGAACGGGACAGTTGGGTTTAAGTAAAGAAGAACGGGACGGTTGGGTTTAGATAAAGAAGAACGGGACGGTTGGGTTTAGGTAAAGAAGAACGGGACAGTTGGGTTCAGGAAAATAAGAACGGGACAGTTGGGTTCAGGAAAATAAGAACGGGACAGTTGGGTTTAGGTAAAGAAGAATGGGACGGTTGGGTTTAGATAAAGATGAACGGGACAGTTGTGTTTAGGTAAAGAAGAATGGGACAGTTGGGTTCAGGAAAATAAGAACGGGACAGTTGGGTTCAGGAAAATAAGACCGGGACAGTTGGGTTTAGGTAAAGAAGAACGGGATGGTTGGGTTTAGATAAAGAAGAACGGGATGGTTGGGTTTAGGTAAAGAAGAACGGGATGGTGGGGTTTAGGGAAAAAAAGAGCAGGATGGTTGGGTTTACGAAAAGAACGGGACAGTTGAGTTCAGGAAAAGAAGAATGGGACAGTTGGGTTTAGATAAAGACGAACGGGACAGTTGGGTTTCGATAAAGAAGAACGGGACAGTTGGGTTTAGGTTAAGAAGAATGGGACAGTTGGGTTTAGGAAAATAAGAACGGGATGGTGGGGTTCAGGAAAAGAAGAGCAGGATGGTTGGGTTTACGAAAAGAACAGGACAGTTGAGTTAAGGAAAAGAAGAACGGGACAGTTGGGTGTAGGTAAAGAAGAACGGGACAGTTGGGTTCAGGAAAATAAGAACGGGACAGTTGGGTTTAGGTAAAGAAGAACGGGACGGTTGGGTTTAGATAAAGAAGAACGGGACGGTTGGGTTTAGGTAAAGAAGAACGGGACGGTTGGGTTCAGGAAAATAAGAACGGGACAGTTGGGTTCAGGAAAATAAGAACGGGACAGTTGGGTTTAGGTAAAGAAGAACTGGACGGTTGGGTTTAGATAAAGAAGAACGGGACGGTTGGGTTTAGGTAAAGAAGAACGGGACGGTTGGGTTCAGGAAAATAAGAACGGGACAGTTGGGTTCAGGAAAATAAGAACGGGACAGTTGGGTTTAGGTAAAGAAGAACTGGACGGTTGGGTTTAGATAAAGAAGAACGGGACGGTTGGGTTTAGGTAAAGAAGAACGGGACAGTTGGGTTCAGGAAAATAAGAACGGGACAGTTGGGTTTAAGTAAAGAAGAACGGGACGGTTGGGTTTAGATAAAGAAGAACGGGACGGTTGGGTTTAGGTAAAGAAGAACGGGATGGTTGGGTTCAGGAAAATAAGAACGGGACAGTTGGGTTCAGGAAAATAAGAATGGGACAGTTGGTTTTAGGTAAAGAAGAATGGGACGGTTGGGTTTAGATAAAGATGAACGGGACAGTTGGGTTTAGGTAAAGAAGAACGGGACAGTTGGGTTCAGGAAAATAAGAACGGGACAGTTGGGTTCGGAAAATAAGAACGGGACAGTTGGGTTTAGGTAAAGAAGAACGGGATGGTTGGGTTTAGATAAAGAAGAACGGGACAGTTGGGTTTAGCTAAAGAAGAACGGGATGGTGGGGTTTAGGGAAAAGAAGAGCAGGATGGTTGGGTTTACGAAAAGAACGGGACAGTTGAGTTCAGGAAAAGAAGAATGGGACAGTTGGGTTTAGATAAAGAAGAACGGGACAGATGGGTTTAGGAAAATAAGAATGGGACAGTTGGGTTTAGGTAAAGAAGAACGGGACGGTTGGGTTTAGGAAAATAAGAACGGGACAGTTGGGTTTAGGAAGGGTTAAATCTAGGGTTACATTTTGTCATGAGTCTTTGGTCTGAACTGGACTAGTTTCCCATCTTCAGGTTTTTTCATGTCTTCTTCAGGTGTTTGTCAGTAAAGACGTGGCTCGTCACTTGGGCTTCCTGTCGGCTGAAGCTGCTGTGAAAGGACTCTACAGTCGGGTCAAACCGGGGTGAGTGGAGGTCAAAGGTCAGCAGGTACAACATATGAGAGCAGGAAGTTTATTCTCTCTCTCTCTTTCTATGTCTCTCTCTATCTTTCTCTCTGTCCTGTCTCTCAGCCTCTTTCTCTCTCTCTGATCTGTTTGTGGGAATCGAACCCTGGTCTACCGCACCAAAGGCATGTGACATATCCACTGTGCCATCACCTGTCTATCTGACCTGTCTCTCTTTCTCTGTCTCTGACCTGTCTGTCTCTTAGGGCTGTCCTGGTCTGTGCCTGGGCAGAAAAAGGAGCAGATGCTTTGGGTCCTGACGGTTTGCTCTTACATTCAGATGCTTTTCCTCCTAAAACTCTCGTCGACACTCTCGGAGCAGGAGACACTTTCAACTCTGCCGTCATCTTCACCCTGTCCAATGGTGAGACATTTCACTCTCCAACACTGAAACATTTCACTGTCCAACATGAGACCTCTCATTTGCCAGCATATTTAATGGGATTTTAGTCTTTTAGTTTAGATGTAAGATTTAGATGTTTTAAAGATTGTTTTGGGCATTTTGACTGTATTATGTAGAGATGCAAAAAAGCATCAATCGATGAAATACTAAGGTTTATGATTTTTTTTTTAATTAACACAAACCTCAAATATCAGTCCCATGTTAAAAAAGGGCCACTTACATGACTTTTATTTTAAAAGAATAAAGTCGACCCTTTACTTCCAGGTCAAAGTGAAGGCGTCTCAGATCTGACGCCGACCTGCGGACTGAACTCACATCTGATTTATTTCGTTTTGTGTTACTTCTACATATTACTGAAATAAATCAATTCGTCACCCATAGGTGGAAGTTTGCAGGAGGCTCTGACTTTTGGCTGCAGAGTCGCCGGCAGGAAGTGTGGTTTCCACGGTTACGACGGCATTGCTGAAAAGTTTGACGACTGAGCAAAGACTTTAAGACAGACATATTCAGAGAACTGTGGTTGAAACACATTTTTATTTTTAATGATATGAAAAAGAACTGATGTTTATTTAGCAATCCATTTATAATTATAATAAACGTTATTTATATAGGACCTTTGAAACAGGGAGTGTAGCTTAAAGTGCTTTACAGCAAAGGGAGAAACTGAGGGAGCAAATAGCATAGAATAGGTGAAAATAAAAAAAGACAAGGGAAAGCATAGTACGAATAAAACATGTAAACTATGATAATAAAACGAACAAAGAGTGGCCGTTAAATACATTTTCAATTTTTTAAAATGTCACGGCGGTTGCATCTCTCACAGTTCTTCTGGCTGGAAGATTATGAAAGATGTTAGTTGTGGAGGCGACCTCTAGCTCCCCCAGTAAGAGTGTTCGCCAAGATTTCTTTTCAAAATCGACAGAGAAGAGGCTATTTTCTTTAATAATGAACTGTTAAATAACTTATAATTTTGTGAAATGTAAAGAAATGTTTAAACATTGTACCTGATCTTTTGGTGTCTTTGGGTTTGGTTTGGCATGGAAATAAAGAAAAATCAATCAATCTTACAGCCGTTGGGAGAAAGTTTCATAGGTTTGGTGCATCTGAGCTGCCAGTTGTTTAATTTGTGTGATAATTTGCATTTAAAAAAAACGGTGGCAGAGGATCTAAGAGGCTGTGAAGGATTATAAAACAACAAAGATTAAGTTGTAGGGTTACAGTTATTTAATGAAAAGGAAACCTAACCATTAACAAGCTGCTAACAAATAGTTTGAATTAACTGTGAACTGTGATGCAGTGAGTCTAAATGAAGTGAAATGTTAAAATAAGTTAATTGCTGTATTTTTTTACCTGATGAGAATAAAATGGCACACTGATCAATAAATGATGTAATTCTGATTTAATCTGACTGACTGAGGTCAAACCTGATGCTTTTCATCGATCGATTCATTCAATGATCCAAGAATCCGTTAATGATGATGTTTAAACTCACGTCAGACTACACCTGCCCAGGGACTACGGGCGGAAATTAGCAATTTGCTACAACCTGGCTCAAGACATCTATTAATGTTCTTTGTGCACTGTCCCTGTTCAAATAAATAAATTACATTACATTACATTACTAGGGCTGGGCGATATGGCCTAAAAATAAAATCCCCGATTTTTTTCAAAAAAAATCAGATTTAAGATTTAAATCAATTTTTTTCTCCCTCTACTTAAAACCAATCTGCAGATGACAAAGTAATTGTTCAATAAAAGTTTTATTTAGTTTTGACTCATACACACACGCACACACATGGGGCATGTATACCATTATGATTATTCATGCCAATTTTGTGGAAATATAAATTGGTTTGAGTGTTTTTCCTACCAGTTTTATTTTTTTTTGGGGGGGCACTATATATTCAACAACAACAAAACGGATGTGTGAGATAAAGCTGTTTTCACACATACAGGTAATTCGCTTCTCGTTCATCGCTAAAAGTTCAAATCATTTTAACGTTATTGCGCAACCTTGCCCCTGTTTCCACCTGTTTCTGAGTAACGTATGTTAACATCCCATGATGGTCTCTTGAATGTAGCATACCTGTAGCAAGCTCCTCCGTAGCGGTGAAAACAAACGTCGAAGCGGAGCTCCATGCTACAGAGCGGTGATTGCAAGTTGTTTAAGCCGCTACAGACCGGTCACATCAGCGGCATTTAGTAGTTGTGTTGAGCCGCAAAAGAGTTTCTCAACACCGCCTCTGGTGCCCCGCATGGTGCTCCTTCAGGTCAGCTGTAGCTGGTGGTTCACTGACCGAGAATAGGTGACTCTCAGCCGGGGACAGTGCACCGCGAGCGGCCTGTCATTTTGGCGGAGATTACGGATAAGTAAGTAATGAAACGACTGGTTAAGAAAATAATTAATGTTAGTCCCTGTCGCTGCCATGTTGTTTGTGTATCTCTATGGCAAACGCGCAGGGGGAGGGATGAGCCCTTTCGGAGCTACGGGAGCCCGGAGGGGAGCGTCGGCGGATGTTAAGGAGAAAATCGATTTTTCATTTAAACAAATGAACGTTAACTACACATTCGAGTTAATCGATAAAATTGATTTATCGCCCAGCCCTACGTCAGACCAAAGATTCGTGACGAGTGTAAACTTTAGTCTCCCTGCAGGTCTCCGGTCTGCAGCGTTCTTAAAGCTGCCTGTTTCCACCAATCAGACAAGACGGTGTATCATCTCCATAGAAACCACACTCTGTACTTCCGATCTATCTTCAGATTGTTAGGGTTTTTTGTAGCTGGATATATTGAGTATCAAGAAACTTACTCCACAGCGCTGGGGAGATAAAGCTGGACATTACTCTTGTTTACACAAGATTACAGTTACATTATTTATTTTTTACTGATTTACACTGGTTTACACTGTAACATATATATGTATGATCTTATAGAATATTATGCATTGTATGTAAATATGAAGGAGGAGTGTATATAAAGGAGTTAAAACAGTAAACATCCACAGCAGTAAAATACATGTTAATGCAGTAGGAAAATTATACAATATACCATATTATAGAACCCAAACAGAAAAACTGACCGGGAAACCTTTACTGCAACGTATACACTTTCACTTACTTAAACAACATGGTGCCGATAATACTTTTACTTCAGTTAGGTTCTGAATGCAGGACTTTTATATAGGGGAGTATTTTAACAGAGGGTATTATTACTTTTACTTCAGTAAAGGATCTGAACACTTGTTCCACCTCTGCTGGTTTCACTCTAACTCACAGATCTACAGGTGGTTCAAATAAAAAAAAAAAACCGCAGACTTTTAGCAAGTGAACATGGATGTAAAGAAGAATGTAAAATATTTAAACATTCCGCTCTGTGAATGTGTTATGATTTTTATGTTTGTTAGAGCTTGGATATTCAAACAGTTATAATAAGAAACTCCACAGACAGATTTAATTCCAACTTTCACACAAAACAACAAAGATGTGAATGTCATTTGTCCTCGAGTTTCAACACAGACATGTGTGAACTGTATGTTGAGTATATATATATATATATATATATATATATATATATATATATATATATATATATATATATATATATATATATATATAAGTGAGGAAAATAAGTATTTGAACACCCTGCTATTTTGCAAGTTCTCCCACTTGGAAATCATGGAGGGGTCTGAAATCGTCATCGTAGGTGCATGTCCACTGTGTGAGACATAATCTAAAAAAAATCCAGAAATCACAATATATGATTTTTTAACTATTTATTTGTATGATACAGCTGCAAATAAGTATTTGAACACCTGTTTATCAGCTAGAATTCTGACCCTCAAAGACCTGTTAGTCTGCCTTTAAAATGTCCACCTCCACTCCATTTATTATCCTAAATTAGATGCACCTGTTTGAGGTTGTTAGCTGCATAAAGACACCTGTCCACCCCATACAATCAGTAAGAATCCAACTACTAACATGGCCAAGACCAAAGAGCTGTCCAAAGACACTAGAGACAAAATTGCACACCTCCACAAGGCTGGAAAGGGCTACGGGGAAATTGCCAAGCAGCTTGGTGAAAAAAGGTCCACTGTTGGAGCAATCATTAGAAAATGGAAGAAGCTAAACATGACTGTCAATCTCCCTCGGACTGAGGCTCCATGCAAGATCTCACCTCGTGGGGTCTCAATGATCCTAAGAAAGGTGAGAAATCAGCCCAGAACTACACGGGAGGAGCTGGTCAATGACCTGAAAAGAGCTGAGACCACCGTTTCTAAGGTTACTGTTGGTAATACACTAAGACGTCATGGTTTGAAATCATGCATGGCACGGAAGGTTCACCTGCTTAAACCAGCACGTCAAGGCCCGTCTTAAGTTTGCCAATGACCATTTGGATGATCCAGAGGAGTCATGGGAGAAAGTCATGTGGTCAGATGAGACCAAAATAGAACTTTTTGGTCATAATTCCACTAACCGTGTTTGGTGGAAGAAGAATGATGAGTACCATCCCAAGAACACCATCCCTACTGTGAAGCATGGGGGTGGTAGCATCATGCTTTGGGGGTGTTTTTCTGCACATGGGACAGGGCAACTGCACTGTATTAAGGAGAGGATGACCGGGGCCATGTATTGCGAGATTTTGGGGAACAACCTTCTTCCCTCAGTTAGAGCATTGAAGATGGGTTGAGGCTGGGTCTTCCAACATGACAATGAGCCGAAGCACACAGCCAGGATAACCAAGGAGGGGCTCTGTAAGAAGCATATCAAGGTTCTGGCGTGGCCTAGCCAGTCTCCAGACCTAAACCCAATAGAGAATCTTTGGAGGGAGGTCAAACTCTGTGTTTCTCAGTGACAGCCCAGAAACCTGACTTATCTAGAGAAGATCTGTGTGGCGGAGTGGGCCAAAATCCCTCCTGCAGTGTGTGCAAACCTGGTGAAAAACTACAGGAAACGTTTGACCTCTGTACTTGCAAACAAAGGCTACTGTACCAAATATTAACATTTTTCTCAGGTGTTCAAATACTTATTTGCAGCTGTATCATACAAATAAATAGTTAAAAAATCATATATTGTGATTTCTGGATTTTTTTTTTGATTATGTCTCTCACAGTGGACATGCACCTACGATGACAATTTCAGACCCCTCCATGATTTCTAAGTGGGAGAACTTGCAAAATAGCAGGGTGTTCAAATACTTATTTTCCTCACTGTATATATATAATCCAAACCCTATATATTTCTATGTATGTATGTGTATATATTAGATTCAACTTTATTGCCATTGTGCAGAGTACACGTACAAAGACATATATAACTACAAAGAAATATATATGACAGACAGCTAACAGACTTAGAACATCAGAGGTCATGGGACTGTCCCAGTTTAACACCGGGAGTAAACTGTTATTTTTATTTTTGGAGCAGCATCTGAGGCCCGTTCCAGAAAGCAGGTTTAGCGAAAACTCTGAGTTTGTTAACCCTGAGATGAGGGAAACTCTGGGTTTTCTGTTTCAGAAAGAGAGGTAACTTAACCTCAGAGTCAGTTACTATGGTAACTGAGCCTGTGAACCTAACCTGGTCGGGAGCAGGTTTTTTTCAAGAAACTCAAGGTTTCTTCTCTCTCATTTCCTCATTCATTCATTCAGTCTGTGTCAGGCGCATTTTAATGCAGTTTGTTATCTGCATGAATAAAAAACCGTATTGGTTTATGTTAGGCAGATTATAAAAGTTTTTTACATGTCATGTCCTTTTGTCGATGATCCCATTGATGAAAAAGCTATATTAATTCACAGAGAGTTTACCTCGGGAGATGATATTGAGTCCCGACTATAGATGTATTTTCATTTCCACATAACTGATTTGAGAGGTATTTTTTATCACAGTCCATTAGATATGTAGATACCTTATCCGTCCTCATATCAGTACATCAACCATCATGGACAGGCTTTAACATCCCAGCAGATTCTTTGTGTCGCATTACGTTTTTTGCAAACAGCAGTTTTCTTTATAACAGTGTAGTGGATCATACTGTAATAATAAAGCCACTGTATGCAGAGCCGTTCTTCTTTAGCCGTCACTCTGAAACGTTTTTGTAGTGTTCCCTGGACACAAACCAGTGAGAGCTATTAAAAAGAAATAAATGATTATACATTATAGTTCTGTTAATGATATGGTGCTGCAGCCTCAGAATGGGATTAGTATAGTTTACTTTTTCGCCCGCAGGATTGCAACCAATAGAAATTATAGGTGTAATACAATTCCAGTTTACACCAGTAATATTATAATTTAACTGTGATTAAATATGAAATCAATACATTGTTAATGCTTATGCATTGACTCGAGCAGCAATTTTCTCCCACACCAATTCCCTCTCTTTTGCAGCAGCAGCCGCTGTCTTGCTTTTTTAACAAAATGCTGAAAATGTTCAAACTCGCTGTTTGTGCGCATGAGTATTTCTGCCGACCCGTTTGTTTGTGGTTGTTACCATGGTGAATCATAGAATCATGGCTCCATTCATGCTGCCTTTTTATAGTGGTCGTGCACACGCAAAACCCTGACTGAACTTACTCCAAGCTGATTGAACCAACTCAAATCAGCTGTTCTGAAACCGAAAACTCAGTTTCCCATCTCAGGGTAAATCAACTCAGACATCAGGGTTAGACTCAGAGTTTGTTACCTACCTGGAACGGACCCCAGGTCAGTGAAGGACTTACCTAAACTGACCACGCCCACAGAGGGGGCTTCCGTTATATTACAGGTGCTGTAACCATAGAAATAGAATGGATAGAAAGGCCATTCCCATTAAAATCAACATAGAATGATCAGTTCTATGTGTCTTGCCGTCTCACCAGTGACTCACACCACCCTACGCCATGTGTCGCTGCAGGTGGAGATGGTTAAAGGATGCGTTCTGCAGCACATCTGCTCCACAAACACTCCACATATGTTATAAGTTTGATGTAGCCAAAGCATAACTGTTCCTCCTCTTCAATCTCCACCACTACTGTTGTCTCTCTACATACTACCATTGTGTCTCTTCATACTACTACCGGAGAGCTTCTCCCGAGCTGCGTTGGACTGCTCTCCTCCACGGAGCTGTGACACACTTTACACTGACGTGTTTCTCAACTAACAACTATCACCGTTTTGTTTTGGACTAATTAAATGACCATGGCAAACAGCTCAATGAGCTCTCTATCTATTTTATTTCTATGGCTGTAACACATTGTTGTCATGGATACAGTCACTACCTATATGCTGTTTTTATTCAGTGTTTAACGATTTAGTGATGTTTTTACAGTCTTATATTTCTGTCTATATACTGTAGGGACAATAAACTATGTAATGTATATATACACACATACATGTATAGAGGCTGTGTTGTATCTGATTGTTTCCAGTGATCATTCTCTCAGTGCTTTGCTGAAGTGTGTGTATATATTCACATGTTGTAATATATGTTCAAACAGTGTATTATATATTCACTTTGTGTGGGTCCATATAAATATTGAAATGTTTAGACAGTGTTGGTTTCTGCCTCTGTCTGATTGTTGCCTCCTGTGATCATTTCTCTCAGTCCTTTGCTGAAGTGAAGATTTGCTCCGATCACAATGAAACCCTGCAGAGATGAACACAACTGTTGTGAACAACAGGGGGCAGCGGTGACAGCATTGTAAAGTGCGAACTCAGTCTCACTCCTAACGGGTCAAAAACCGTTTGGTCAGGGGAGTTAGTTGCCTGCCTCTGTTTCATACTACTCTCTACTGCTGTCTGTTGGCATACTACTCTCTACTGTTGTCTCTCTACATACTACTCTCTACTGTTGTCTTTTGACATACTACTCTTTACTGTTGTCTATACATACTACTCTCTACTGCTGTCTCTCTACATACTACTCTCTACTGTTGTCTCTCTACATACTACTCTCTACTGTTGTCTCTCTACATACTACACTCTACTGCTGTCTCTCCACATACTACTCTCTACTGCTGTCTCTCTACATACTACTCTCTACTGCTGTCTCTCTACATACTACTCTCTACTGTTGTCTCTCTAAATACTACTCTCTACTGTTGTCTCTACACATACTACTCTCTACTGTTGTCTCTCTAAATACTACTCTTTACTGTTGTCTCTCCACATACTACTCTCTACTGTTGTCTCTCTACATACTACTCTCTACTGTTGTCTCTCTACATACTACTCTCTACTGTTGTCTCTCCTGTTGTCTCTGTACATACTTGTCACTAATGTTGTCTCTCTACATACTACTCTCTACTGTTGTCTCTCTACTGTTGTCTCTCTACATACTACTGTCTACTGTTGTCTCTCTACATACTACTCTCTACTGTTGTCTCTCTACATACTACTCTCTACTGCTATCTCTCTACATACTACTCTCTACTGTTGTCTCTCTTAATACTACTCTCTACTGTTGTATCTCTACATACTACTTTCTAAAGTTGTCTTTCTTCAAACTGTTCTCTACTGTTGTCTCTCTTGATCCTACATCATCTTACTTACTTCTGACGCTAAACGAGACATTCTGCGTTGGTATCTGACGCTGAAAGACACTGACCAAGATTCAGTATGTGACGAGTTGGGAGTGAGAAAGACTTGACATTGCAGGGTGAAACTAATACACTCTAATGACCAATCAGAATACAGCGTCATGTATAAACATATATAGGTCAATGTCTAACTTACGTTGTGATATTCAACCACCTCCTCAATGAAATCCATTCCATCAGCTAGAGGAATCCGAACTCCTTTCTTTGTCCAGTCTGAACACACACACACACACAGAGAGAGAGAGAGAGAGAGAGAGAGAGAGAGAGAGAGTCAGTCAGTCAGTCAGTAAAACATAATTACAGTCAGAGACAGTTTAGAAGCAAGACGCCCAGCTCAGAAAACTTCCTGTCCCAGAGTAACTTCCTGTCTATGTCCCGCATATTTAGGAAATGGGAGAAATGAACATGAACACAGATTTAGAACAATTCTTTCACCCCGTAGTCCCCAAAGTAAGTATTGGAGCCATTCTTCACAAGCCACATACTGTATCTCCAGAACATTCTGACACTAAAATGGTATTTTTTAGACGGACACACCAGGAGAAAATTTACTTTGTTCCAGACTTGTTCCTGTTTCAGGACCAAACTCTCTCCAGATAGAATAGAATACTCTGTATGGTCATTGTACATGCAATTGAATGCAGTCCTCTCAGTGCAAAACATCAGTAAAACGTGCAAATCAGGAAAGTAAATATGTAAATACATTAAAAAAAAAGTCTTTAAAGTCACTATAAAAATATATAAAGACGTAGGTTATGGACCTTTTTCACAGCAGACATTTTGACTTGTCATAGTAGGAAAAGCACAGCTGAAATTGATAACCTGAAACGATGGCTCAGTTCCATCAAGTGTCCCAGTAAGATATTTCAGTAAGTCAGCATGCACAATGCCAGGGCCTCTCCTAAGTGGAATGCAGCCATCATTAATGGTTTAATACCAGGACCTCTCCTAAGTGGAATGCAGCCATCATTAATGGTTTAATACCAGGACCTCTCCTAAGTGGAATGCAGCCATCATTAATGGTTTAATACCAGGGCCTCTCCTAAGTGGAATGCAGCCATCAGTAATGGTTTAATACCAGGGCCTCTCCTAAGTGGAATGCAGCCATCATTAATGGTTTAATACCAGGGCCTCTCCTAAGTGTAATGCAGCCATCAGTAATGGTTTAATACCAGGGCCTCTCCTAAGTTGAATGCAGCCCTCATTAATGGTTTTGAATATACCTGTGCTTTTCCTACTATGACATATCAACATGTCTGCCATGAAAAAGGTCTATTTGTTTAAAAGGAAAAGTTAAAACACAGGAATACCACACAAACAAGACATTCGCTGAATGATTCATCCTTGAACTCAAAACTCAAGTGGCATTAAGTTCAATTATGGCTCTTGGATAAAAACAGATTGTTGTTTTCAGATTGTTGTTCATGTTTTAAATGTCTTAAAGCGTCTGTCCGAGGGCAGCAGTTCAAACAGAGAGTGTCCAGCGTGAGATGGATCTTTAAGTATACTCTCAGTTTATTTGAGGCAGCGAGAGCTATACAAATTATAAAGGAGGGAAGAGGGCAGTCAGTGATCTTCTGGGTGGCAGTGACGACCCTCTGGAGCACCTTCCTCTCTGCTAACCCTAAGTGCATGCGCAGAAACCGTAAGTCCGAGACCCTTTCCAAACAGTCTCTGTTGATGGTAAGGGGCTGAATGTCTGTTTTATTTTTCCTATAGTCAATTATTAGTTCCTTAGTTATGGTGGTGTTAAAGACCATGTTGCTGTCCGTGCACCACACTGACAGGTGCTCCACTTCATCCCAATAGGCAGACTCATCTCCCTCAGAGATGAGCCCCACTACGGTGGTGTCATCCGCAAAATTAATAATGTTGTTGCTGGTCGGTGGTTGCAGTCATGGGTGTACAGGGTGTAGAGTAGAGGGCTCAGCACACAGTCCTGTGGCGAGCTAGTGCTGAGGCTGAGGTTTGAGGAGATGTGAGGGTCTACTTTCACTCTCTGGGTGCAATTCGAAAGGAAGTCTTTGATCCAGAGTCAAAATGTTTGAGAAAGTCCTAGGTTTGTCAGTTTGTCCACCAGTCTGTGAGGTAGGATGGTTTTAAATGCAGAACTGAAATCAACAAAGAGCAGCCTGGCATAGCTCCCCTGCTGCTCTAGATGGCTCAGAACAGTGTGAAGAGTTGTGGCTATGGCATCCTCTGTAGACCTTGTTGCTCTGTAAGCAAACTGGTTTGTGTCGAACATGGGTGGGAGGCTTGAGATGATGTAAGTAGGGACGAGATTCTCAAAGCACTTCATGATGATAGGCATAAGTTCCACTGGACTGTAGCCATTCAGGCTGCTGACGCTGGTCTTTTTTGGAAGAGGAACCATGGTAAAAGACTTCCGGCTGGGTGGGACAGTGTACTCGGACAGGGACTGGTTGAAGATCTTGGTGAAGAACCAGCTAGCTGGTCTGCGCAATCCCTCAGCACATGTCCAGAGACACCATCGGGTACCTCAGCTTTCCTTCGGGTTCACTGCCCTCAGTGTATGCCTAACCCCATACTCCTCCACAGTGAGGATGTGGCTGCTGTGGGCTGGTGGATGTGATGTTGTTGTCTCTGGCGACTCCACCTCGAAACGGACAAAGAAGTGGTTAAACTCCTCTGCCAGCGTAGTGTCACCAATCACAGCTGAGATGTTGCTAGATTAGTAGCTGGTGATTTGCTGAACCCCCCCTCCCCCCATTGTTGCTGAGGAAGTAGTCCTCAATCCTGTTATAAGCCACCTTGACCTTTCTGATGCCTCATTTCAGGTTGGCTCTGGCAGCACTATATTGAACCCCATCACCAGACCTGAAAGCAGTGTTTCTGTCTCTGAGCAGGAGCTGGACTACTTTTGTCATCCAGGGATTCTGGTTGGGTTAGTGTTAGGATAGACCTGGGTAAGCTTGTCCACAGTGACAGTGTCTGTGCAATACCTAATGTAGCACAGGACAGTAGTTGTGTACTCCTATAGGTTCTGATGCTCAAAAATGTCCCAGTTTGTTCTCTTCGAATAAGTCCTGCAGCTGATGAGAGGCCCTTTATTTTAACAGTCCGAGTCCAATTTTCCTGAGGGAGGGGGGTTTATGCCGGGATCAAGAGCAGTGATGTGATCCAATTCAATTAAATTTTATTTATAGTATCAAATCATAACAACAGTTATCTCGAGACACTTTACAGATAGAGTAGGTCTAGATGACACTCTATAATCTACAAAGACCCAACAATTCCAAAAAATTAATGATTTAGGTGCCACCCTAATACAAGGAAAAATGCGGGGCAAAAAAACAAAGACTCTGGGGAATAAGCTCCCCAGAGCTAAATTAGTAACAAGCATTTCTGGGACTGGATGCACACAGATGGAAAGAGAGAGAGAGGAGCTCTGTTGCGGTAATGGACATTTTGGTTGCCTGTTGGTATATTTCTATGGCTGTTTTCTGTTTTGTATATTTATTCTGTATTTTTCTGTTCCCTGTCTTGTAGATTTATCCTGTTTTGTGTATTCTGCAGACTGTGTTTTTTGTTGTGTATATTTCTCTTCCCTGTTTGAATTGTGTGTTTCGGTTTCCTGTTTTATTTTGATAGTCCTGGTTTTCTGTTTTGTCCAGTTTTACTTCCTGTGTTTTCCCGCCTTTGTTGATTACCCTGTCTCTCCTAATGTGTTTCACCTGCTGTGTCAGCTGCCCCTCGTTACCTCATTACCCAGTGTATTTAGCCCTTGTGTTTCCCTTGTCTCTCGTCAGATCGTTTTGAGTCCGTTCCCTGTTACTTTGTGTCCTTGTGCTGTCAGTTTGTTCCTGTTGTTCCTGTATCCTGTCTGCGTGTTGTAGCCTGGGCCTTTG
This sequence comes from Perca schrenkii, assembly GCA_025617405.1. Taxonomy (NCBI): domain Eukaryota; kingdom Metazoa; phylum Chordata; class Actinopteri; order Perciformes; family Percidae; genus Perca; species Perca schrenkii. The sequence continues at coordinate 42,755,574 of CM046790.1, read as the reverse complement.
CTTTTGGATTCCTCCTAGTGGTGGGCAGATCAAGGCTTCGTGAAACAGTGAAACAGTTGAAGCAAATGTGTCATATTGTGTCGAGGCTTCGAAACAATCTGACCCCCGTCTCAACGATGACACCTAGTGGTCACTTGCAGGTGTTGATCTGAAACAACCTTGATAACGTGCCATTAAAAAAATAAAAAAATGTACTATTGTTTTGTATTATTTTTCTAATATGTGAAGCTTGTAAGGCTTGCAGACTCCTCACTGTGCATAATGCTATTGTGGTCATAAAAAATGAATATTAATAAAAGAAATCAAGCCACAATGTCTCACTTTTTTATAGATTTTCATTCAAAAATATTTATTTCTCTGCTGTGGAGGGACTTAGCCTACTTCGTGTTTTACAGATAATTTCTCCAGCCTTTGAAAAGATCCTCTCACAAGGGACACTTGTTGCTGGCATGCAAAGATATTTTTTAGCAAGGACATACAAATGAGGAAAGATTACTGCTCTCTCTTTCCAGTAAGTTAGGGGATCATGAGTTCTGGGCAAAAACGCATAGTTGTGGTATTTTTTCACTTCCACTGTGGCTTCATCATTAAAACGTTCCCATAAACTGTCCTGTCCTATCTATCTATCTATCTATCTATCTATCTATCTATCTATCTATCTATCTATCTATCTATTTAGCTATCTATCTATCTATTAATGTGTCACTGTATGTAGGTCTATACTGTCTGTCTCAGTCTATCAGTCAATGTAATTTAAATGTAAGCCTAAATATAACTAAACAACTCGCACTATGAATGTCACTATATCACCAAATATCCGCTATCTCAAAATCAAACTCCTCTCACAAAAACCCACGAGGTCAAGGTGCGTTGACTTCACTTTTATACTGATGTGCGATGTGTGTTCCCGACCCTGTCAATCAAACTCTGATTCATGCCACCCGTTGAAACACTCGTGAAACACTCCGATGTTTCATTTAACCGTAGTCACGTGACATGGGTGTTTTGAATCACGCTTCGGATCAGTGTTTCGAAACATCTGCGCTTCGGGATCTCGACAAAGCTTCGGAACATCAGTTTCACTTCAGCCATCCCTAATTCCTCCCTGCTTTAGTTTTGTTAGTTTTCCCTTAGAGCTTCTCGTTGTCTCTGTGCTGCGGTTTTTGGTTATTAATAAATCCCTGAGCTCCAACCATCTCCTGCCTGCCTGCCTCGTCTCTGTGTTTGGGCCCACTATTCCCTGCCTCCTCGTAACAAGCTCAGTGATATATGGTCAGACTGGCTCAGGTGTGGTAGCGGTTTCACCGTGAAACCTTGTTTGATATAGGAGTAGACCTTGTCTAGTGTATTTGCTCCCCTAGTAGCACACCTTACATGTTGATAAAATTTAGGGAGCACTGATTTTTCTGGAGACACAGAGAACGTTACGGCAGCTAATGTTCACCAACGATGTTACTGAGAAATATGGCCTTTAGCTGTGTAATAATTTAAAATATTAATAGATTATACAAATAACTTTTCATCCATCCACATAATGTTCACTACACTTTCAAACAAGGCCACACCCATTTAGGAGAAATTAAGTGTGCACTGTTTCATACCATCAGGGCAGTGTGTAATGATCTTTAGTTAGAGAGAATCTGTAATCAGTGTCACAGTGTGTTTCAGTAAAACATGCAGTAACTATGTAGCAATGTTTTACAGTTGATTAATCAGATTCTTACTGTTAATTAAAGGAACCACAGACATCTGCAGCATCGCCTTTAGAGGAGCCTGCAGAGGAATCAACTGACAGACAGACAGACAGACAGAAAGGGAACAGGGAGACAGACAGGGAGAAAGACAGACAGGTTACTCTAATGTATTATGGTCGACGGTCTCTTACCGTTGTTGTCAGTCAGATTAAACTCTAAAGTTGTAACTAACTAAATGCTGAAAAACACTCACTGCTAGAGATTCCAGTGCTGATTGATTGGAGAAGATTTTAAACCTGAAAGAAAATAATAAAAAAACAAGTTCACACATTCCTTATGCATATTCCTTATGTGATTCAGATATTAAAAGACTGAAGAACAACATGTTTGGCAAACATTAAAGGCTTCTGGAGGCAGCATCCACCCAGGAGGCTGAGAGGATCAGAGTCCTGCAGGAAGAATAAAGACTACATCCCAGTCAGATGGGTTAGGGTTAATATCAGACAGAGTCCTCTGGAGGATCATCAGAGTCCTCTGGAGGTGTGTGTGTGTTTGTGTTTACCTGCGGAGGTCAGCATGAACAGCGAGACGTTTTCCCTTCATAGAGACTTTAGCGTTAAACTTTGATTCCTGCAGGAGGACAGAAACATGAGCCAATAGTAGAAATATTATGAACCAGAAGTGTGTGTGTGTGTGTGTGTGTGTGTGTGTGTGTGTGTGTGTGTGTGTGTGTGTGTGTGTGTGTGTGTGCGCGCGTGCGTATGTGTGTGTACCATGGTCATGCTGCTGAGCTGGATCGGAGGCTGACCCGGAGGCAGCACCATCACCTTGACACTGGCTGTCATGCTGACGGTTGCTCCAGACGTCTTGATGGTGGTTTTTGGAGGCGATGTGACGGCGAGATGCAGAGAGAGCGGAGCGTCCACCAGAGCCGGGTACTGCAGAAAACATGGGGTATTACATTTTAAAGTAAGTACTGCAGTTCTACCGTGTTTCTTTCTTGTTTCTACTCACCAGCATCATGAGGGTTCCAAAGTAGGTGGTTCTCAACAACATCTCCAGATCTTTGGGCATCTGTAGCACAAGACAACACAAAGGGTCAGACTGTATCACTTCACTTCTCAGTAGTATATTCTATATTTTATATTCTATATTTTAGCTATTTAAAAAATGTATTCTCTGAAATAACTGTTTTTATTTGTTCTTTAATGATTTATGTTATTAAGTGCTTTAAATTGCCTTGTAGAAATGTGCCACATAATAAACTTCCCTTGCCTTCTGTTTGCTTTGATGGATTCAGGGTCTATGGTGGTTCTGGAAGATTCTAGGATCTGTGGTGGTTCTGGAGGATTCTAGGGTCTGTACTTTCCTCTGGAGGATTCAAGGGTCTGTGAAGGTTCTGGAGGATTCTAGGGTCTGAAGGTTCTGGAGGATTTTAAAATCTGTGAAGGTTCTGGAGGAGTTTAGGGTCTGTGGTGGTTCTGGAGGATTCTAGGGTCTGTGAAAGTTCTGGAGGATTCTAGGGTCTGAAGGTTCTGGAGGATTTTAAATTCTGTGAAGGTTCTGCAGGATTCTACGGTCTGTGGTGGTTCTGGAGGATTCTAGGGTATGTGAAGGTTCTGGAGGATTCTAGGGTCTGTGAAAGTTCTGGAGGATTCTAGGGTCTGAAGGTTCTGGAGGATTTTAAAGTCTGTGAAGGTTCTGGAGGATTTAGGGTCTGTGGTGGTTCTGGAGGATTCTAGGTCTAGTTGTTCTGGATGACTGACTGTTTTCAGTATCTGTATTTGGTTTTTATGATGTGCGATAATGTTAATGTTGTGGTGGTCTGTGAGGGTTTTAGAGGTCTTTGCTAGTTTTAGAGGTCTGGGTTGGTTTTAGAGGTCTGTGTTGGTTTTAGAGGTTTGTGTTGGTTTTAGAGGTCTGACCTTCTCGTTGATGATGTCCATCTGGAATATTCCTGCCCTGTAGTAAGCATACATTCCGCTGTCGAAGAAGAACTCAGACAGAGCGAGATAAACCATCCGGTCGTACTCTCTGATCACCGGGTTGACAGCATAGTTCGCCAACGTGTTGTTTGGATCAGACAGGTCGAAGAACATCCCCTACAGACATATCACACTTGTTATTGTCCCCTACAGACACATCACACTCGTTACTGTCCCCTACAGACACATCACACTCGTTACTGTCCCCTACAGACACATCACACTTGTTATTGTCCCCTACAGACATATCACACTTGTTATTGTCCCCTACAGACACATCACACTCGTTACTGTCCCCTACAGACACATCACACTCGTTATTGTCCCCTACAGACATATCACACTTGTTATTGTCCCCTACAGACACATCACACTCGTTACTGTCCCCTACAGACAAATCACACTCATTATTGTCCCCTACAGACACATCACACTCATTACTGTCCCCTACAGACACATCACACTCATTACTGTCCCCTACAGACACATCACACTCGTTACTGTTCCCTACAGACACATCACACTCGTAATTGTCCTCTACAGACACATCACACTCGTTACTGTTCCCTACAGACACATCACACTCGTTACTGTTCCCTACAGACACATCACACTCGTTACTGTTCCCTACAGACACATCACACTCGTAATTGTCCCCTACAGACACATCACACTTGTTATTGTCCCCTACAGACATATCACACTTGTTATTGTCCCCTACAGACACATCACACTCGTTACTGTCCCCTACAGACACATCACACTCGTTATTGTCCCCTACAGACATATCACACTTGTTATTGTCCCCTACAGACACATCACACTCGTTACTGTCCCCTACAGACAAATCACACTCATTATTGTCCCCTACAGACACATCACACTCATTACTGTCCCCTACAGACACATCACACTCATTACTGTCCCCTACAGACACATCACACTCGTTACTGTTCCCTACAGACACATCACACTCGTAATTGTCCTCTACAGACACATCACACTCGTTACTGTTCCCTACAGACACATCACACTCGTTACTGTTCCCTACAGACACATCACACTCGTTATTGTCCCCTACAGACATATCACACTTGTTATTGTCCCCTACAGACACATCACACTCGTTACTGTCCCCTACAGACAAATCACACTCATTATTGTCCCCTACAGACACATCACACTCATTACTGTCCCCTACAGACACATCACACTCATTACTGTCCCCTACAGACACATCACACTCGTTACTGTTCCCTACAGACACATCACACTCGTAATTGTCCTCTACAGACACATCACACTCGTTACTGTTCCCTACAGACACATCACACTCGTTACTGTTCCCTACAGACACATCACACTCGTTACTGTTCCCTACAGACACATCACACTCGTAATTGTCCTCTACAGACACATCACACTCGTTATTGTCCCCTACAGACACATCACACTCGTTATTGTCCCCTACAGACACATCACACTCGTTACTGTCCCCTACAGACACAACACACTCGTTACTGTTCCCTACAGACACAACACACTTATTACTGTCCCCTACAGACACACTACTCTCATTAGTGTCCCGAAGACACTCATTAGTATTCCCTACCGACACAACACACTCATTACTCTTTCCTACAGACACAACACACCTGTTAGGGTTCCCTACAGACAGAACACAGTATCTTACTTCATTAGCTATTAAAATATCTATAGTCAAAATATATAATGTATAATATATAATAAAACATCTTGAGTATAGAGTCTGACCCTGAAGTGCATGTCGAGGCTCCGGGACGTCACTACCGGATCATCGATCAGAGAATAATCAATCCCAATATACTGATCGACCTCTGTCCTCACAGGGATCGTGTCCAACATCGAGTTCACATGAACCAGAGCGGAGTGGTTCAGAGCCGGACAGATCTGAGAGACAGACAGGGAGACAGAGAGACAGACAGGTTCATAGCGGACAGACAGACAGACAGACAGACAGACAGATGGAGAGAGAGACAGGTGACTGACCTGCTGGTTGAGGAGGAAGCGCATGCCTGATGTCAGGAATTTGGACAGGAAGTCGTAAACTTTCCTGAATGAAAACAGATGTGATGACAAAAAGTTCATAATTGGCCGATACTGAGGTAACATCAGTGACGTATTGATCATTATTAATAATCATTAATTATATGTAGTAATCTTTAATCGTTGTTATGGTTAGTAATTAGAAGTCATAAATCTTTATTGTTGTTTTACCCGAGTGTTCCGCTGAATTTTGCCCTCATTTTGTTGATTTTGGCATCACAGGTGACGTTGTTGATCTTCAGTCGTCCTTCATCGTCTCTGATTAGACTCAGAACCGTGTTGATGTTCACTCCTTCAGCCGATGCGTTGATGTTTCCCGTGTCGTAACTGAGGGACACAAACACTTCATCACACAGCTTCATCACTGACAGGAATACAACCACAATATTCATCTTCAACAATTGTCATAATCATCTTATCTTCACTTTTCATCTTCGCTTGTTATAATCTTCACTTATCATAATCTTCATTTATCATCATGATGAGTTATGTCAGTGTTGTGCAGAAGAACCTTTTTTCAGAAAATTGGGGCCGACAGAGAGCATCCGTCACCCTAGTTTTTGGGACTAGTTGGCCCTTGTCTACGGTGTCCGACAGGGGCAAATGCCCTGCAACTTAAGACACACATGCAAATAGACAAAACACAAGCAAATTATGAAAACAACTTCTATAATTTGACAACACGTGCAGAATTCAGCAAATGCGCTGCAAGTACACACAACACAACCGAATACACAAACGCACTGCAATAAAAAACAATGCAAACAGAAAAGCACACAAACCCCCCAAAAAAAAGGAAAAAAAAAAACGCTGCATCCAGATTACATAACAGAAGTTCTCCAGGCCTCTAGAGGGAGCAGCTAGTGGAACAGCTGGATTTTCAACCCCACAGGGAGGGGGAGGGGGGAGAGAGAGAGAGAGAGAGAGAGAGAGAGAGAGACGTTCAATCTCAGAACGGTGTGCAACGGTGAGATCATAGACTGAAAACATCTCAAACATAGACTTAATATTTAAGTATGTTTGAGATGTTTTTTCTCGTTTGGTGGGTGTGTCTCCACAGGTAATACTCAATCAGCAGAGACATGTCTGTAAACTCGTGGTAATAAAACATTTAAAAATGCATCAGCGTTTAACGTTGACGTTTAAGCCATATTACATGAGAGGGTTTAATTTCGAGGTCCGAAAAGCGCATCACTGAAGTGTAGGCCCCCTCAAGTGTAGCCATATGGTGCGTTCTTTTTGTCCACCGAAGTCGATTTACGAGTCGTTTTGCGGAGTTACGAACCGGAAGTTGCAAAAAGAACGCCACCGAGGTCGTATATACGACTCGTCAAGTCGTCTGAACTCAGAGGACCCCGAGTTCACTTTCAAAGATGGCTACGTCGTGCATCACACGTAGCAAACATTGTGGTTTTCTACAATTTTAAGCACTTTTGTCGTTGTTGAAACCAAATGAAGAAGTCGTACACATAGCGCTGTATACTGCTACCTATAGGCATGTCTCTACAGTCTTATTAGGAGTTAAACATAGTGCTGTATACTGCTACCTATAGGCATATCTCTACAGTCTTATTAGGAGTTAAATACCGCCTGATTAGTTATTTTGTAGCTTGTGCAGCTGAAATTGGCTAGAGACGCTCGGTTGCTATATGACAACAATGGCTTTAAGCTGAGCCTTGAGCAGAAAGCAGAGCAGTAGCCCAACGTTAACGTTAATCAAAACGTAATTTTCATGTATCAAACTGTGAAATATTTTTGTGTAGTATGTCAATAACTGGGTGAATAGAATCCCAAATGTTACTAAAAATGTTACAAAAATCCATCTTTTCTCCGACTCGTAGTATTGTGTGACAAAAAGAACGCAATAACCCACGGTTATTCAAAAAGAACGCACCATAATATTGTGATTATACAACAAAATAAGTGATCAATCTGTATCCATATTGTGGAGCAATTTGCTCTTGAAATACAAAAAAAAAACAGACAGATTTATAGTCCCTTCCTGTTTAGGAAACCAGCAAATTTACCGTGGGATTTATCAAACTGAATAAATCCTGCCCGCACATGAACACAAAACTGCTTTGCTTGCTCCATCGTGTTGTAACTAAGACATCTGCTGAAAAAGTTATTGTATTCATTAGCATGATTGCTGTACTGTTTAGTTAAAAAACATCCAAAACACCAAAGTACAAAGAATGGATCAGACGCAAGCTTTTATTTTGAAAAGGTCTGGAAAATTTCTGTTGTGTAATCTGGATGCAGCATTTTTTTTATTGCATTTGTTTTTGGAGTTTGTGTGCTTTTCTTTTTGCATAATTTTTTATTTGCATTGCGTTTGTGTATTTGGTTGTGTTGTGTGTATTTGCAGTGTGTTTATGTATTTGGTTGTGTTGTGTGTATTTGCAGCGCGTTTGCTGAATGCTGCGCATGTGTTCTCAAAATAATGAAGTTTTTCTTTTTGCATCTCTTCTTTTTCAGGGTTTGTGGGCTTTTCTTTTTGCATTGTTTTTTATTTACATCGCATTTATGTATTTGGTTGTGTTGTGTGTATTTGCAGCGTGTTTGCTAAATGATGAACATGTGTCAAATTAATGAAGTTGTTTTCTTAATTTGCTTGTGTTTTGTCTATTTGCATATGTTTTCTTAAGTTGCAGGGCGTTTGCCCCTGTTGGCCACCGTACATGACGGCTTCATTCAGATCAGTTTCGGAGCCCGCCAGTGAGAGGAATCACTCTGATTGGCTGTTCAGCTTAAGCTAACATTAGTAAGGAATTAAATCAGTGTTCTGTTGAGAAATATTAGTCATATATATGAATGCTAATGTTAAGTTTGTTTTTGTAGAGGAACTGATACGAACCATTCGAAGAACTAACAAGAACCAGTATAGGAACTAACAAGAACCCGTAGAGGAACTAACAAGAACCCGTAGAGGAACTAACAAGAACCAGTAGAAGAACTAACAAGAACCAGTATAGGAACTAACAAGAACCAGAGAACCAGTAGAAGAACCAACAAGAACCAGTAGAGGAACTAACAAGAACCAGTAGAGGAACTAACAAGAAGCAGTAAAAGAACTAACAAGAACCAGTATAGGAACTAACAAGAACCAGTAGAGGAACTAACAAGAACCAGTAGAAGAGCTAACAAGAACCAGAGAACCAGTAGAAGAACCAACAAGAACCAGTAGAGGAACTAACAAGAACCAGTAAAAGAACTAATAAGAACCAGTAGAAAAACTAACAAGAACCAGTAGAAGGACTAACAAGAACCAATTAAAAAACTAACAAGAACCAGTAGAGGAAGTAACAAGAACCAGTAGAAGAACTAACAAGAACCAGTAGAGGAACTAACAATAACCAGTAAAAGAACTAACAAGAACCAGTAGAAGAACTAAGAAGAACCAGTATAGGAACTAACAAGAACCAGAGAACCAGTAGAAGAACTAACAAGAACCAGTAGAGGAACTAACAAGAACCAGTAGAGGACCTAACAAAAACCAGTAGAAGGACTAACAAGAACCAATTAAAAAACTAACAAGAACCAGTAGAGGAACTAACAAGAACCAGTAGAAGAACTAACAAGAACCAGTATAGGAACTAACAAGAACCAGTAGAAGAACTAACAAGAACTAGTAGAAGATCTAACAAGAACCAGTAGAAGAACTAACAAGAACCAGAGAACCAGTAGAAGAACCAACAAGAACCAGTAGAGGAACTAACAAGAACCAGTAAAAGAACTAACAAGAACCAGTAGAAGAACTAACAAGAACCAGTAGAGGAACTAACAAGAACCAGTAAAAGAACTAACAAGAACCAGTAGAGGATCCGTCGGTGGAAACTCAGCGAGATGGATGAGTTCTGAACGTCGAATAACAATCCAACTTCAGGGACGAACTGCAAATCAGCGTGAGTCAGATTCAGCTCCGTTATCTTCACACTGAGACAGACAAGAGAAATATTAAACACACAAGATATGAATACACACTGAGTATTCGGTATTACAGCATTACTTTAAGTTTGTATAATACACACTGAGGTATTCAGTTTTACAGTATTACTTTAAGATGATATAACACACACTGAGTATTCAGTATTACAGTATTTCTTTAGTAGAAAGATATTTACTCAGTGATGGTGTATTGGAAACGTCCTTCCTTCCCCATCATCTCTGGCATACTGATGTTGCTGAGCTCCTCTTCAACAAACCTCTGAGTCTCAAACTTCACTGAAAACACAAAACACAGAATGTCTGTACTTTAAGAAATACTTATATAATACTATATATAATACTAGTAGTACACTATAGAGACTCTCGCCGCAAGATTTTTCATTTAAAAGTTTGTTAGTTTATATTAGTATTATTAGTTAATAGACTTCTGGATAATAACTGCATATACTTACACATGTCCAGTCCTTTGTCAGTGATTCGGATTTTGCAGCTGGCGGGTTGAGCGGCAGCCATGATGGACAAGACCGAAAGGAGGAAGAGGGACAACAAACAGGAAGTCATCCTGAGCCGGAACATATCAACCTGAAACACAGAAGAACATTAAGACCCGGGATAAGAGGCTGGATTCAGTCGCTGTGTCTCTGTTGTCGGGTTGTTTCAGAGGTTCTGGGTGTAGGTCAGATCTTTATCTTCTTAGTTTCTTTAGTTTAAGTTAGTGGATCCTGTTAGTTTATAAATTATTCAGTGGCAAATAAGTAGGGTTAATGCCCAATAGTTGGACAATGAACACCTCAAAGGGCATTAACCCTACTTATTTCTAGCATATTTTAATGCATTTTACAATCGAAATAAAAAGAATTTCAAACAATAACTGTGTTTCCCTGGTTACACCTGAGGGTTTGACTAACGAACTAACTTCCTCTGCACACTGGAGGACCCCGGAAAGCTGTTTCTAAATTTAGAGACAGCTTTCCAGCACTGAACAGAGGTCAGAAGTAACTCTGAACAGACAGATCGGAGGGTTTGTTCCTCCTGTTGCTCCACAGCTGGCGGAGAAACTTGAACTGCAGTAACCCCTGTTACACAACACTCCTCTCCTTCTAACTCTCTCTCTCTTTCTCTTTCTCCTTCTCTTTTCTCTCTAACTTTAACCCTCCTCCTCTCTTTCTCTCTCTTTTCTCTTTCAACAGCCTCCCATCCCTTAGCCTATTTTTCTTTCTCTGTGGTATATAATGAAAGACAATTATATACCACACTGAGGAATAAGGTTTTAAAAGAACTCAGGCAAAAGCAACATTTTTTATTGATGCTATTCGTGAAGCCAATGGAAATACCACAGAAATCTGGCATAATCTACAAAAATTAACAGGGAAATTATACACCATTAATAAACCAATACAACTAAATATAGATGGAAATGTAACTCATGATCCAAGTAAAGTGGCAACAGCATTTAATTGTTATTTTATTAATTCCATAAATGCTCTGTCTCAGAATTTTGCCAGATCAAATTACTCTCTCACTCCTTTAAATACAGATGACACCATTATGACTTTTAGAGGAGTGACAAAAGTAAATTCAATCATCTCTTACTGGTTCAAAGGCAAAATATATATATGGGATGGATACAGCATTTATAAAAACCCATAAGGAGGCACTCATCCCATCTATTACAAAAATTGTTAATTTGTCGATTAATGAAGGAGTGTTTCCAAGTTCTTAGAAGACTACAATAATAACACCAGTATTCAAATCCGGTCATCATAGTGTCATCAGCAACTATCGACCGATAACCATTCTTCCAGCAATTTCCAAAAGTGCAGAAAAACATATATCTGAACAGATTACAATGTATTTAAATGCACGTTCCTTCCCATTACATCCTATGCAATTTGGATTTAGAAAACAAAATTCTACAGAAACGGCTAATGTCTTTCTGTTGGAAAATATAAAGGCTTAACTGGATAAGTGGTGGGAGCTTTTTTTCTTGATTTAAAAAAAGCTTTTGATTTGGTTAATCATGAGGTTTTAATTAATAAGTTATCAAAGTTAAATTTTTCATCAGATGTCATTAAATTTATAAAGTCATATGTTACAGGCAGAAAACAATGTGTTTGTGTGGATAATAACATCTCCCAAATAAGTGACATTCATTTGGGTGTACCCCAAGGTTCCATTTTGGGTCCCCTGTTATTCCGTTTATATATCAATGATCTACCTGAGGTCTGACCACCTACTGTCACCTGCCAGATGTATGCTGATGACACTGTCATATATCTACATGCTACAAACAAGAGGCAAGCTGCAGAAGAGCTATCAGCTACAATGATCAATAGCTCCAGTTGGCTAGCAAACTTGTGTCTGCACCTTAATACTGATAAAACAGTGTGGATGTTTTTTTCTCGAAATCTGCAAATTGAGATCCAGATCCAGATGTTATAGTAGCAGGGAAAAGACTTCCTGTGGTCCAAGAGTTCAAATATTTTACTTGTATATAAAAATGTTTTCCCCCTCGGCTCAATAAATTCATCCAACAATATCTAAACTCGTCCACCAGAGCATCTATAAGAGGGGATTGTAAAATCCCACGTAGAAAAAGTAGTTTTGGACAGTCAGCTGTCTCCTTTCGAGCAGCCCATACATGGAATATCATACCCACAGAACTACGGAACATCACATCTATCAAATCCTTCTCCAAATCCATACAACACTGGTTAATAACTAATCAAATATGCTGCTATAATACAGAATGTGTTTTTCCTTATCGTATAGTAGATAGATAGATCGTATAGTAGTGTCTCCATGTGTCCTTATGTGTTGTTGATGTGTTCTAATGTGTGTCTATGCACTTGTACCTGTGTCTACTGTGTATGATATACTTGTGTTATGTTTTTCTCATGCCATCAACCTGCCAGCTGTCCTGATCTGGAACAGTGGTTGTGTCATTATTTGTCTATGCCTGGCTTTCTTCATTTATGTGTATTTGTTGTATTGTTGTAGTGTATCCATTGTTTGTAAGCCATCACAAAAACAAAAACACATAGAAATAAGATGGTGGTCACCTGGCAATCTAAACAACATAAAAAGGAAAAAAAACTGTCAATATTCATGAAACTGGTGTAGAACTACACTCGGAAACCGTAAGTGGACCTACATAAAGCCGCCTGTTTTCATGACGCATTCGTACATGTAGCTGTAAAAGTAAACACTGTAATTGTAAAAAGAAGTTAAGGAGAAAACAAGACTTTCACCCAGGAAGTGGTCACGTGACTGGCCCGTGGTCACCCTCATTTCGCTGGATAGCATATGAATTGTGAATATTTTTTTGTACGATATCATACGAACCAACACAGTCTCACTCCCAGAGCGCCAGAAAGCGGCGCTTGGTCAGGTAACTTTGGCGTTTGTTATTGATGCTAAAAGTCTCCTTCTGCTCTCTCTTGGTCAGGACTCTGGACGTCACTTTTTGATGCTCTGGGTCAGGACGTACGTTTACAGTTTTTTCCGATTGCTAAACGACAGTGAGCACAACTACTACAGTACTAGTACAACTACAGTCTGCACTACCAACAGTCACCTGAGCTAAACCGTTCACATCACCTGCAGAACTCATTCAAAGCAACACAACTCTTAACACACGTCTCAAAACAGGCTCAGTGCAGCCAAACACTATGAACAGTCCTCACTGAGATAACACACACTGTCACTCAGAACACACTGAGAGTAAAAACACTAGCATCAAACATCAATACACAAATTACAAACTTTTTCATCTTTACAGTTTGAACAATTTGAGGGACTTGAAACTACTCAATAGTTTATTTAAGGAAAAAATATAGATTGTATAACATAACAATTTTTACATAATGTAAAAAGAAGGAATGAAAATCCGCAGTTTTCTTCAATATAGTATTTTATCTCTAGTAATTTATGGAATTACTGGGGAAAAAAACTAAAGGTACATACGTAACAGTACCAAAGAATAGTGTGACTAATCCTGCCTCTCTCCAGCATCATGTGGCAAGTTTTCTTCTTCACATTGGATGTCTGCATCATCTCTAAATAAAAATGACTGTGGTGTTTCTATTGCTTTCACCTCCATTACTTTCTGAAAAACAGTAAGAACGCAGTTTTACTATTGTAAAGATATAGTGTTTTTCACTTTTTTTATAGCTGTGTACATAACATCAGACATCTTACCTGGACATGTTGGTATCTTTGATCTTTTACCTGTTTCTCTCAAACGGTACAGTGTATAATTGTTTCATTCTTATTTGGTGTTTGTATACAAAAAAAGTCTTTCTGAGCTTTCTCTGTATAAATACCATATATGTTCACTAACTAGTCTAAAACAAGATACCTGCTTAGGCTTTCAGCTAAAACTGCAATCAGCAGTGTTTGATAGGCACCAGACTGAAATCTATTCTGTTTTGAATGTGTGGTTAACAGTTCTAACAGCAGTGTGTTAGCATCTGAACAAAGTGCTGTAAATCCACAGTGTTGTGCACGTTGTGGTTAAAGTCATGGGATAAGTGTGTAGAGTTTTGAAAACTGTGTTCAAGCAATGAAAAACGAACTAGAGTTTGGTCCACATGAACTGCTGCTGTGCAGACTGTAGTTAGAGTTTTGCACATGTGACTCCAGTTGTGCCCACTGTCGTTTAGCAATCGAAAAAAACTGTAACTGACATGCAGCACAAGAACGGGACATTTAGGTCTAGGAAAAGACGGTTACAAAATGAACGTTTCAGTGACACGCAGGACAAGAACGGGACATGAACCCCATTCCCCTGGGGGAAAGTCCTGTGTTGTTTGACCCATCCCCCCGAACCTGCCCCCGTGCATCCCGTACACACACTGAAGGGGATTTGTGTGTCGGTATCTGACGCTGAGAGACTCTGACCAACAGTCAGTATGAGAACGGGTTGGAGGAACCCATGAATGAGAATGTGTTGCATGATGTTACTTTAACGTCTTGTCATTAATGTGTCAGATGTTATAAAACAGGAATTCCCAAATTAAGTCATGAAACTCTGTCGATTTACTGTAAGAAGACAAACAGACAATGAATTAAAGCTTTGACAGTAAAGTCTCTTTTAAAACCCATCAGTAATCATCAGGTCTGAAGCTTCAAACAGCCTTTAACGAGCAGAAAGTCCTCACAAATATATACATACCGGCCCACACACACACTCTTTAATCTGTTTGATTACAGCTCAGAGATGACAGCCAATCACCAGCCAGCTGCTGCACCCACATCTGGTGACCACTAACCGCTAACAGCTAACTGCTAACAGCTAACAGCTACAGCTAACCTCTAATTAAAAAGCTTCAGATGAAAGAGAAGAAGACTACACCCAGCCTGACCTCTGGTCTGTCACAGAGACCTAACCCTTCAGCACCTTATACTTTCAACATAATATATAAATATAATATAACCTTCAGCACTTTTTAGTTTAAACACAATATATAAATATAATATAATCTAGTCTGATTCCACACAGAACAGAAGCACAGGAGATACCCTGTTACTCACCTGTCCATGATGAACGTCTGTCTCTCTCTCTCTCTCTCTCTCTCTCTGTCTCTATCTCTGTCTGCCTGTCTGTCTGTCTGTCTGTCTGTCTGTCTGTCTGTCTCTCTTTCTGTCTTTCTGAAAGTCTGTCTGTCTGTCTGTCTCTCTCGGTCTGTCTCTCTCTCTCTCTCTCTCTCTCTGTCTCTATCTCTGGCTGTCTGTCTGTCTGTCTGTCTGTCTGTCTGTCTGTCTGTCTGTCTCTCTCTCTCTCTCTCTCTGTCTCTATCTCTGTCTGCCTGTCTGTCTGTCTGTCTGTCTGTCTCTATCTCTGTCTGCCTGTCTGTCTGTCTGTCTGTCTGTCTTTCTGTCTTTCTGAACGTCTGTCTGTCTGTCTGTCTGTCTCTCTCTGTCTGCCTATCTGTCTGTCTTTAGTTGAACTCTGAATGATGAAATGATAAAATGATGAAATGAAATAAACTCACAGTGTGAAGGAGGAGCTTCTGAAGTGTTTCTGTTCTTCTGTCTCTGTTCTCTCTGACTGTCACTGTCTCTCTGTGTGGACACTTTTATCCCGAGGGATACAATGACTCCTCCCCCACTCCCCCCTCCCCCTCTCCCCCCAACCCCCTCCTCCCTCTCCCTTTTAAGAGAACATTGGCTTCTCTTCTCTCTTCTTACGTTTGACGAGGTTTCTGTCTGATTATAATGTCACAGTTACAGAGAACCCACTTTCCAGGAAAACCAAAGCTGTGTGTGTGTGTGTGTGTGTGTGTGTGTATGTGTGTGTGTGTGTGTGTGTCTCTCTGTCTGTCTGTCTGTCTGTATGTGTGTGTGTTTGTGTGTGTGTGTGCGTACGGGCGTGCGTGTGTGTGTGTGTGTGCGTGTGTGTGTGTGTGTGCGTGATGGGTTCAGGATGTTTCTGTTGAACTAAAGCATTTGATTTAGTCTGACATCAAACAGCTGGAACACCCCCACCCCAACCACTCACACACATACACACACACACAGACAAACACACATACACACTCACATACACACACACAAACAGACAAACACACACACACAGAGACACACATACACACACAGACACACACACACACACACACACACACACACACACACAGTTATAGAAGAACCTTTTGGTTTGAAGTCCATTTCTTCTGTGATAATACACTCACCTAAACGATCATTAGCAACACCTGTTAAATTTTGCATTAATGCTATTATCTAATCAACCAATTACATGGCAGCTGCTTCGAGATGAGCCAGGTGGACGCAGACGGACCCAGTGCATGCTGGGAAACGCCGGCCTCTCAGCTGATCGAACAGCTGATTGGTTCCGAATCGACTCAACATGATGACGTTTTATATAAACTTTTTATTGATTTTGAATCGGAGGGATTTTAACTGCGATTTGTCTGATTTAAAAGCTTATTCTGTACATAACCCCTGTTGTGAGGCTGATAGTGATGTTTAGAAGTCAGAGAGACTAAATCTGTTCAGATTACAGATCATCTACAGTGTGTTGTTTATTAAAATCAGAAACAGATCACATGTAGAGCATTCTGACAGCTACTCTGTCACAATAAAAACAACTGGAGACTGTGTAGGAACTGATATATGGGTCTGATAACATTTTATTAAATCGGAATCGGACCACAGTGTTTCTGTCACTTCCTGCTCAGCCTGAAGGCTGCTTGAAACGGCTGGAAAACTGTCACCGCCCCCGGCTGCCGCCGCCTGCTCTCATCTACTTTACAGGCGAGGCGCAGTTCATCTCCAACGAGCCTAATCTCATGAACTCCAAACTGAATGTCAGAATGGGAAAGAAAGGTGATCTAAGATACTTTGAGTATGGCATGGTTGTTGTTGCCAGACGGGCTGGTCTGAGTATTTCCCAATTTGCTCAGTTACTGGGATTTTCACGCACAACCATTTCTAGGGTTTAAAAAGAATGGTCTGAAAAAGGAAAAACATCCAGGATGCTGCAGTCCTGGGGGGCCAAAATGCCTTGTTGATGCTAGAGGTCAGAAGAGAATAGGCCGACTGATTCCAGCTGATAGAAGATCAACTTTGACTCAAATAACCTCTCGATACAACCGAGGTCTGCAGCAAAGCATTTGTGAAGCCACAACACGAACAACAGACCCCACCGGGTATCACTCATCTCCACTAAAAATAGTAAAATGAGGCTACAATTTGCACAAGCTCACCAAAATATATCTTGATCCTTCTCATTGCCTTAAAAACTAATAAAATTGTATATTTATAAAATGTTGAACATCAGCTCAAATTATTCTGGTAAACATAAAGAGATGAAAACAAATTCTTTCTTCTTCTAATCTATAGAAAGTGACATATTATTTCTTATCAATCACTCTAATGTCTTTTAACTGGATATATGTGGTGATTATATAATAATACCTTTTATACCTATTATAAATACCTGTCACCTGTGATTCTATTATAAATACCTGTCAGCTGTGATTCTATTATAAATACCTGTCAGCTGTTATTCTATTATAAATACCTGTCAGCTGTGATTCTATTATAAATACATGTCAGCTGTTATTCTATTATAAATACCTGTCAGCTGTTATTCTATTATAAATACCTGTCAGCTGTGATTCTATTATAAATACATGTCAGCTGTTATTCTATTATAAATACCTGTCAGCTGTGATTCTATTATAAATACCTGTCAGCTGTTATTTTATTATAAATACCTGTCAGCTGTTATTTTATTATAAATACCTGTCAGCAGTGATTCTATTATAAATACCTGTCAGCAGTGATTCTATTATAAATACCTGTCAGCTGTTATTCTATTATAAATACCTGTCAGCTGTGATTCTATTATAAATACCTGTCAGCTGTGATTCTATTATAAATACCTGTCAGCAGTGATTCTATTATAAATACATGTCAGCTGTTATTCTATTATAAATACCTGTCAGCTGTTATTCTATTATAAATACCTGTCAGCAGTGATTCTATTATAAATACCTGTCAGCTGTGATTCTATTATAAATACCAACCTATACTGTCTCGTACCACCTATTTTGTACTACAATATTTAAAGTTTGTACGAACAATGACCAAGTGAAACTATGGGTAGCTTGTGTGTGGCTGATCTAAAGTAACATTTCTATGGTATTTCACAATCTATTACTGTTTTGAACCAATGATTGTGCAAGTGCAAGATTTATTTAAAGATATGAATGTACAATGCAATGTTTTAACAGTGGATAGTCTGTGTTACAAGTGATGTCCCGTTTAAGTTTTGAGTCTAGAGTTTTGAAAAATGACATCAAGGTTCTGAAATTAGTAGCAAAGTGATTGTAAAAAACTGGAAACAGTAGTACATTACAGTAAAGAAGGATGATGAAATATTACATCCACAGATAATGTAGTCTAATGAGTTCATGCTCCACGCTAATTGGTGACAATGAATCTCATTATCTTGAAACTTTCATGATCTAAACATGGAATATTGTTTGTCTGTTTCCATACAACGCATTAAGAGTAATGCACAGTTACTTATCATTTTGAGCAGTTGTATGGATTGATAGTTAGATGATTGTAATGAAATGAATAGACAATCATCTGAAATGTAATGTGTGAATTGCTTTTTGAAATAGTAGTACTTTGATGTTAAGTTGTGTCATATTGAACAGGTTATCTTTGATCTTAGGTTTATGTGAATTGTATCCAAGCAATTGAAAGAAGAGTTTTGAAAAATGTGTATTTTGATCATTGGTTGTGAGTTTTGTGTCTAAAGTTATGTATAAGGACGTCAGGGTTCTGATATTAGTGCCAAAGTGATTGGAAAAAACTGTAATACCCTATGGTAATACCCTAAACCTCCGCTGTGATTCTACCTCCGAACAGCAGGCGGAGGGCTGAACCTTCCGAAAACAAGCTCCATGAACCGGAAACACAACGAGAACACTTCCTGTTTCCGTCAACACACGTGTGTTTGTGTGGAGAGGAGACGCCAGAGAAGTAAACAGAACCAGAACCCGTTTAGACCCGTTTAGAAGTAGTCCGCGATGTTGCAGCAGCTGGGTCTGATCGGGACCCTCCGGGACGAGGACCAGAGTCCGGAGGAACCCGACACCGAGTCCGAGCAGGAGGTGAGTCAGCCCGGTCACACGGCCGCCACTCTCCCCGGAGAAACGGCTCCGGAGCCCGGTCACACGGCCGCAACTCTCCCCGGAGAAACGGCTCTGCCAGACGGCTGCAGGGGAACCAGAGCCTAGCAGGAAAACAGCAGACTCACCGCTGTCTGATCCATACAGTTATAAAGAATGGCAGGGAGTAAATAGATATTAAAATTGAAAATCTGTTGACACATTTAACTTTAGAGTTAGTATTTAGCTTTAACTTAGCCAACCAAATTAAAAGATATAAGATAGGTAGAACTTTACATTTTATGATATTGAGTCACATCCAGCGGATCAATATTACGTTTATCTGCTGACGTCAGTGATCCAAAAGTATTTAAATAGTTTTATTTGACACTAATCTGTCGCACAATAACTTTTATTTACATACAAAAAAAACTATGCAGCGAGAGGGGGGGTCCTGTATATTCATGTGTGTGTGTGTGTGTGTGTGTGTGTGTGTGTGTGTGTGTATGTGTATGTGTATGTGTATGTGTATGTGTGTGTGTGTGTGTGTGTGTTTCCGTGTGTGTGTTTCAGGATGAGCCGATTGTCCTGAACAGGAAGAAGAAGTTGGGGAGTCGCGGGGCGAAGGACTTCAACGCTGACTTTGATTTTGGAGAGAGAGACGGACCGACCAATGACGACTGGGTGATGGCTGACGTCATGAAGCAGCTCAAGAACAAGGTACCACCCTGCAGAACCTTACAGAAACCCCCTCTGTGTTGGTAGAGTCGGGTTGGAGCCTCCAGTTCTCGTTTTAAATGCTTAAAATGGGACTCAAAGGATTTGTGGCCCATTTCCCACACACAGCTAGGGCAACCATTAGTGGACCTAAGATAAGTTCTAGGACCCTGTCTCCTCTTCTTCTCTAGTTTTATAGGAGTGGAGGAGCCTACCCAGTCTCCTCCTCTTCTCTAGTTTTTTCCCTGGCCTTTGCTAGCGTTCGGTCTGAATAGTAAACCTCCTCCACTTAACGGGCAATTGATAGTCCAGGCGACAAAAAATGGCGTAAAAACGTTTCTGCTAGGGTAGCGAAGAGCATTTTCTAGCACAGAAAAAGATTTGAAAGGGCGCAGACGTTGTCGCACACTCTGCTTGATTAACAACTCCGAGTTCTCCGTGGTGCCGTTACCTGCAGCTCCGGGTCTTTTGTAAACAAACAATTATGTACGTTGTTTTACAAGTTGTCCTAGAAATGACCATGTTAAGGCAGAGCCGGTACAACTAGGTGAGGTGAGTTAGGGCGCTACTCTGAACTGTCTCTAACTGTTGGTGTGTTTTCAGAGGACGGCGACGACTCTAGATCAGAAGATCGAGAAGATCCGGAAGAAGAGGAAAGCCGAGGTGAGGCTGCTGTAACATCCTACTTCCTGTCTGCTCAGGTTCCACTTCCTGTGTTTAATACATTCTGATCGGCAGGAGAGATGTGCTGAGGAGAACCAGGAGGAGGAGGAGGAGGAGGATGTGAAGCCGGCGGCAGGAGAGGAAGCTGATGATGAAGATGATGATGAAGATGATGATGAGCAGGACGATGAAGATGAGTTTGATTCAGATGATGAAGAGATTCTGACCAAATCAGGTGAGTCAACAGAGGACGCAGAAACATTTTATTAATAAGATTCTGATATGTTTCAGCCCAACAGAACCAAGTGCATTAACAATTCTTCTTCTTGTTTCCCGTCAGACACGTTGAGAGACAAAGAACGCCGCGGGAGGAAGAGGAAGGGGGGAGAGGAGGTGAGGAAGAGTACATGGTCACCATGGAAACGGCTGTGTGTGCGCTGGGTCACCCTGGTAACGGCTGTGTGTGTTTTCAGGCTCCGGACTCGTTCTATGCCGACGCGTCTCAGTTCGATGATCAGCTGACCTTTGACGACATGAACCTGTCCCGCCCGCTGCTCAAGGTAAACTCTTAGTATACATACAGTATAGATATATAATATTTGTATGTACAGTACAGGTCAAAAGTTTGGACACACCTTCTCATTCAATGCATTTCCTTTTTATTTTCATGACTATTTACATTGTAGATTCTCACTGAAGGCATCAAAACTATGAATGAACACATATGGAATTATGTACTTAACAAAAAAGTGTCTTATACAAGGGGGTAAGCTTCGCTTCAGAACTCAAACCTCCTATGGCGCCATTTGGATGCTACCTAGCCATCACCTCCTGTTAGCATTCCATTGACTCCCATTCATTTTGACGTCACTTGACAGATAATAACTTTACATCTGAAGCGTTTAAAGACTGTATTTGTCCGTTGTTTATTTCTAAAAAAAACACGACAATGTATAAAAGGCTCCATTACCTTGTACCTCACGTTATGGCTCCGTAACAGACGCTTTTATAAAAATAGGCTAACGATTGGGTCACATAGTAGAGGTGTGTATGTGTGTGTGTATATATAAAAAATAATCTTGCGCTAAAAATTGTATGCCATTTTTATATATATATATATACACACAACCCATGGCAGCTGATTGGACGATGCGGCACATGGGTCTGGCTGGTCCCTAATTTCAAAACAGACTGTCATGGCGGCTCGTTCAGAATACGATCTCATATTGTACTAAAATAGTTCACCGAAACGTGTTCCTGAAAACATCTGTAGAGAGAAATAGGCCATGCAGTTGCTGAATCTGTCTTCATTTCAGATCGACAAAGGTCAGTTTAAAAGATTTTCGTCAGATTTTGAGAGACACTGAGCTGACCGCTCCTCAAGTGGAGTGGGCTGCCGCTGCAGGTCACGTCACCTGTAGAGATGTCAGGTGGGAGAGAGGCTGCCCGGAGCTGGAGGATGGGCCAGCGTCGTTTATAGTCTGGTGTGTGGGAACATTTTGGATTTCATGTTACCTATGATGAAATAAAACAATATAGAACTGCCACTGTGTGCATGTTTTGTGCAACATGCATTCAATATGCTAATTTTAGCTATATGCTGAAGTATATTCTGGAGTGTTAAAGATTAAAAGAAAAAATAAAAAGAACCGGACAGAAAACCGTGACCCAAAGACCGTGATACGAACCGAACCGTGGGTTTTGTGAACCGTACCTTGCTTGCCTTAACGACCGTTATCTATTATTATCTGCAATTAATAATAATAGATATTATTATCTGCAATTAATTGCGAGTTAACTATTAGGGTTTTGCCGACGCAGCGCAGTGACGATACAGACATTTCATACCTACACAAGACGGGTGCAGCCGTCACTCTCTGAGTAGCCTAGCATATGCTTCAGTCCATCACACTCCCTCGGTCTTTCGCTCGTTCTTTTTATTTTTCTAAGGATTTTGGCCTTTATTTTGATAGGAAAGCTGAAGACATGAAAGGGGAGAGAGAGGGGGGGGGGAATGACATGTAGGAAAGGGCCGCAGGTCGGAGTCAAACCTCTATATTAACCAGATGAGCTATCCGGGCGTCCTCTCTCTTTTAATCAGTCTGTTATTGTTGTTGAAAGCTTATGAAGGAGCTTTCTCAGATATATATATTTTCATATATCCTAGGCTGTTTATTTCAGATAACTTTCATTTACATGTGTTGCAGGTGTATATTTTCAAACTGGTAAAGGAAACCCTGTCTTTGCATTTTATTTTAATCACAATCTGTTTTAATAAAAGAGCTTGTGAAAAGTAGCTTTGACTTAAAACTTAAAACATTTAGCCCACTTTGTAAAAAATTACAGAGCTACAGTGAGGAAAATAAGTATTTAAACACCCTGCTATTTTGCAAGTTCTGCCACTTAGAGATCATGGAGGGGTCTGAAATTGTCATCGTAGGTGCATGTCCACTGTGAGACATAATCTAAAAAAAAAAAATCCAGAGATCACAATGTATGATTTCTTAACTATTTATTTGTATGAAACAGCTGCAAATAAGTATTTGAACACCTGAGAAAATCAATGTTAATATTTGGTACAGTAGCCTTTGTTTGCAAGTACAGAGGTCAAACGTTTCCTGTAGTTTTTCACCAGGTTTGCACACACTGCAGGAGGGATTTTGGCCCACTCCTCCACACAGATCTTCTCTAGATCAGTCAGGTTTCTGGCAGGGCCGGATTGGGACTCATTTTCAGCCCTGGATTTTCATGCCTTAGACCGGCCCACTTTACTTCACGAATGACTATATTAAAAAAATTTAATCAAAACCTTAGTATATAAGTCTGCAATAGCGCCCTGTTCTCTACATCCTTGTAATTCGGTGTATTTTGTAAAATATCACTATTTCCAAGTGTTGCTTCACAATGTAGATTTATTAGAAAAGTTAACATCTTAACAACAACCCAATGATGTTGAACAATATCAGAATCTGTTTCTGTGAAAATAAGTAACGGAGTGTCTATTTGCACCCCCGGTACGAATAGCCTCGGCCACACAGCTGAGCTATTTACACCCTGTGACATAACAACAACAAAAGTTGCTCGCGTGCACCGAAATCATGGCGGACGTTCATCTTCCATGACCGCAGAAACTGGCATATTAGGGAAGTTTTGTCTCTAAAATTTATAACAATTGAATTTATAGCGGAAAATGGATACTACAGTTGCGCTTTCTGTCTTCAGTGAAAGCATACAACCGTTAGTTTGTTAGTTAGTACCTATTTTTTTTGTATACAGTATGGTTACCTAGCAACCGAGGCTTGAAGAAACCAAGTGGTAAACAGTTGCTCAACTTCCTGAAAGAACTGCTAGGTGAGTGGTTAGTACGCTTACCTTTGGTATGGGGGTTTGGAGTTCGATTCCCCTGTGTGGCGATCTTATTTTTTTAAATTTGGATTGGACAATTTGCATGCAATTGCGCAAGTCAGGACCCGCAAACGTGTATTTTTTAATTTATTTTTTTTTTTGCAGGGTGGTAGGGGAAGACTCATGAATATGCCTGCTCTGGTTGGGTTGGTTAGGTTTAGGCAAGAGGAGTGGGATTGGTCATGGTTAGGGTAAGAATGTCAGGGCGATAATATTCCAAAAAGGTGTAATACATGAGTAGAATGGATAACTGTGTGTAAATATATGCCAAGGTACTGTAAATGCACAGGGGTGCAAATAGCATACACTGCTAATTGTACCAGGGGTGCAAATAGCATACACTTCTAATTGCACCAGGGTACAAATAGCATACACTGCTAATTGTACCAGGGGTGCAAATTGTACCAGGGGTGCAAATAGCATACACTGCTAATTGTACCAGGGGTGCAAATAGCCTCACCCAATAAGTAATCACAGATTAAATAAAGTTACATTGTATTGCACTTTCTAATGACATCTATGTTTTCCTTTCCTGAATATTTCATACAACTTTCATAATGGGTCACAAGTAATATGTGGGCATAAAAAGTGATTATATTGTAGCTAATCTGATCATGTTTGCTTGTTCACACACTGTGATACAACAGCTTACAGTAGATGTGCCATCCACACTGACAGCAGCTATCCACTACTGGATCTGCTTCTGACACTAAATCACATTTTATAAATTGTCATAATTCTCAGCACAAATCTCTCCTTTTTACAAAGCTTTCTGATCAAGTCAAGTCAGTGTCATTATGGTAGTGCCGAATCATCTGGCATCATTAATTATCCCAGGGCATTTTTCATTATAGAGCAGGTCAACACCACACTCTTATTAATTCTTATAATATTCAGTCAATGAGCAACCCTACCTGCCCAAACTGGAGTTCTGGGCTCATAAAGCTGCTGCTTGGTAACCTTACTGGCTCTTCATTGGCACTGTTAGCAGCAAACTGGACCAGTAGTAGGCCTACTAGCTGCTGCTGCGGAGCTACAAGAACAAGTTTGATTCATAAACATAGACGCTGGTTTGCAGTCACTTCTCCTAACTAACTTAGCTTACCCGTCTCAACGTCTTCATTTGGCGTTTTGCTAAAAATAGAAAAAGTTCATCTGGCCGCGTCACTTTCTAGAGCTCTCCTTTTTTAAATAGACGCCTTTTCAGTGCCGTTTTGTGCTTTCTACTCCCCGTTTAAAACCACTTCTTTTTGCTTGCGGTGGCATCCTCCAACAAGCACCAGTGACTTGTGTACGCTGAGGTATTTTTTTTTTTTTAGCAAGGTGCCGCCGTCGGAGGACTCCGAACATAAATAGGTCATCATTAACCAGGCTGCACTCTACGAGTGGGCTGCATGAATGAAGAGAACGGTGGGCTGCAAGAAAAAATAAATACTGTAAATACAAAAAGTGGGCTGCGAGCGCAGGCAGCATAGGGACAGCATCCATAATATTAAACTATGATTTCAACCCAGTGCCACACCTGAACACCGGCCCTCGACTTGACCGGCCCACCGGGAATTCTCCCGGTGCTCCCGATTAGCCAATCCGGGCCTGGTTTCTGGGCTGTAGCTGAGAAACACGGAGTTTGAGCTCCCTCCAAAGATTCTCTTTTGGGTTTAGGTCTGGAGACTGGCTAGGCCACGCCAGAACCTTGATATGCTTCTTACAGAGCCACTCCTTGGTTATCCTGGCTGTGTGCTTCGGGTCATTGTCATGTTGGAAGACCCAGCCTCGACCCATCTTCAATGCTCTAACTGAGGGAAGGAGGTTTTTCCCCAAAATCTCGCAATACATGGCCCCGGTCATCCTCTCCTTAATACAGTGCAGTCGCCCTGTCCCATGTGCAGAAAAACACCCCCAAAGCATGATGCTACCACCCCCATGCTTCACAGTAGGGATGGTGTTCTTGGGATGGTACTCATCATTCTTCTTCCTCCAAACACGGTTAGTGGAATTATGACCAAAAAGTTCTATTTTGGTCCCATCTGACCACATGACTTTCTCCCATGACTCCTCTGGATCATCCAAATGGTCATTGGCAAACTTAAGACGGGCCTTGACATGTGCTGGTTTAAGCAGGGGAACCTTCCGTGCCATGCATGATTTCAAACCATGACGTCTTAGTGTATTACCAACAGTAACCTTGGAAACGGTGGTCCCAGCTCTTTTCAGGTCATTGACCAGCTCCTCCCGTGTAGTTCTGGGCTGATTTCTCACCTTTCTTAGGATCATTGAGACCCCACGAGGTGAGATCTTGCATGGAGCCCCAGTCCGAGGGAGATTGACAGTCATGTTTAGCTTCTTCCATTTTCTAATGATTGCTCCAACAGTGGACCTTTTCTCACCAAGCTGCTGGCAATTTCCCCGTAGCCCTTTCCAGCCTTGTGGAGGTGTGCAATTTTGTCTCTCTGTATGGAGTGGACAGGTGTCTTCATGCAGCTAACGACCTCAAACAGGTGCATCTAATTTAGGATAATAAATGGAGTGGAGGTGGACATTTTAAAGGCAGACTAACCAAGGGGTAACCTTCGCTTCAGAACGCGAACCTTCGATGGCGCCATTTTGTTGCTACAAAGGTATCACCTCTTGTTAGCATTCCACTGACCGCCATTTTGTTTTTACGTCACTTGACTACGAATAACTTTACATCTGAAGCGTTTAAAGACTCTATTTGTCCATTGTTTAATTCTAAAGAAACACGACAATGTATAAAAGGCTCCATTACCTTGTAGCTCACGTTATGGCTCCGCAGCAGACGCTTTTGTAAAAATACGCTAACAATTATGTCATAACCAAGGGACTTACTGTCACACAGTAGAGGAATTACCGTATAGTACAGGAGAAGCTTGCAGGCAGTTTCGACTTACATTAGCTGTTTAGGTTTAATTACGAATGTTAGCTAGCATGTTAGTTAGCAATAATTACCCTGTGCTTATGTTATCTCCTTACATATACCTACACTCTCCGTCTATGTAACATTGGGAATGATTGGGACTTCTCTTGGCACAGCTACCAGAACACTTACAACTTTCAGACACGTTGCTCACGTCACATTTACGTTGTCTCTGTCAGTTGGAGGCTGCGCAGTAAGGGAAGAGATCACCGGAAAAGTGCTTCTAATAGCCTTCACTGGTCTCCGTCCAGAGCAACGGGGTCTATTGGTCCATTATATACTGTCTATGAGACTAACAGGTCTTTGAGGGTCAGAATTCTAGCTGATAGACAGGTGTTCAAATACTTATTTGCAGCTGTATCATACACATAAATAGCTAAAGAATCATATATTGTGATTTCTGGATATATTTTTTTTTTTAGATTATGTCTCTCACAGTGGACATACACCTACGGTGACAATTTCAGACCCCTCCATGATTTCCAAGTGGGAGAATTTGCAAAATAGCAGGGTTTTCAAATACTTTCCTCACTGTATATATCGTGTATCGCCATTCAGCGTTACGGCGATGCGAGGAAAAATGTGGGTGCACCTACATTTTGTGCTGGAGCACCTAAATAAAAAAGTTAGGCGCACCAGTGCAACCAAGGCAAAATCTTAATGTGGAGCCCTGGTGATAAAGTTCCCTTGGCCTTTGGAATTAAAATAGCCCCCCCCACATCATCACATACCCTTCATCATACTTAGAGATTGGCATGTGTACTTTCCATAAAATCATCTCTCAGTGCAAATCAAACTAGCTATTAGGCTAACCAACATAAAACCATGCCAATGGTTGACGAAAACACTCACCACCAAGGTTTATTTCAAGGACACAGACTGCCATGCACTTCTCCATAAGACTATCACCCCAAACACACGTACAGAGGCCTCATTAAGTCCCAGCTGATACGCTTCCACAGGATTTGCACCTTCCCGGAGCATGTGGAGGAGGCCACTAGTACACTTTTTAATGCAATGAGGTTGAGGGGTTACTCGAGGCGCTTCCTTGGATATAGGCGGAGGTCATCGGCAAGTTTAAAAACAAAGAAGAGACCATCATCCAGCCGTCCGATTCCGCCCTCGTTCCCCTGGTTATAACCTACTCAGGAAATCTGAGGAATTTTATACCTACCGTAAAAAGGAATTTCCAGGGGGCGGGGGCCGATTGTGATGGGCTAAGGGACTGCCGTATGATCTCCGCCTACAGGAGGAATACAAATCTAAAGGATATTTTAATTCACACAAACTTAAATAAGAATACTGACCCTAGGGAAGCGCATGGATGTTGGTTTTATGAGTCTCCCCCACATTTTTAACCCTTACAGCAGAGTTGGTTTTAACCCGGGGCAGGACCTGCAGCACACAACCATCAATGTGGTTTATGCAATTAGGTGCAGGGCCTGCCACAAATTGTACATGGGTGAGACGAGAAATGCACTATATTTAAAAATCAAGCAACACCAGTATATTTTAAATAAGGGCGATGGCACCACTGTTTTATATGCACATTTTAAACTCCATGGCTCTCAAAATGTCCAGAGCATGGGCCTGGAGAGCAACAGAGCCTGGACCACGGCTCAGCGTCAGACAGAGGAGAGGAAGTTTTAATGGTTTTAGACCCTATGGGTTTAAATGAAAAAATACTAAAATGGATCTACTTCTCTTTTTAATCTAAGTTTTACAGGGTATTTTTAGAAATCCTTCCTCCCACTGCTCTGGTCTCTTCTCTCCTCAGGTTTTATCTGGACCTCCTCTGCAGCGCATCATACCCAGCCTTTTAACCCCCCTGCATGCTTTCTTTTCTTCTCCTTGTTTTTTCCTTCGTTTTCTATTTTAAAAGACTTTTTATTGTTTTAATCTATATTTATGATTAATAATAACTATACTTGTTGTAATATTTCTATATTTACGTCTTTTATAGCATGTCCGATTTTACTATTCCTTCCTTTCGGGGGTTAATCTCTACCTGCAGAGGAGGTCCTAACTAATATTTGAATGTTTTTATTTTTAATAAATATTTTAAAGATGCCTTGGTTGTCCTTTATAACTTTTATTCAGCCTTACCTATATTTTAATAATTTGATTGTACTTTTGTTTTTATTGCTAATAATAATATTATATAATAATTAATATTAATAATAATAATAATAATAATTATTATTATTATTACAAAAAACACTGATAAACTTTCGACCAGTTAGCTCCTCTGGTAGCTAAGCGTATCGGGCTCTGGATACGTCACCCTGTGTATTGTTGTGATTGGTCGTAGTGTTATCCAATTGCGTGTAGTGAGATTTTCAAATGCATGCTTGGTGCCGCCCCTTGAGTTGGGCTGTTTTCATTACTCAATGCCAGACCCTTTAATCTTTAGGATTTGGGTCTGCAGGCTAATAAAATGTTAGCCAAAACGTGTATGGAGTCTGTGTTAACTTCCTGTTGTCTGTGTTAACTTCCTGTTGTCTGTGTTAACGTCCTGTTAGGCCATCACTGCTCTGGGCTTCAAACTGCCGACTCCGATCCAGAAGGCGTGTGTTCCTGTCGGCCTGCTGGGCCGAGACCTTTGCGCTTGCGCTGCTACTGGGACAGGTAACCCTCTGAAAAACAGAATATATTATTCCTTCACTAGGACAGGTTAGGTCAGGGGTTTACAGGTAACCCTCTGGGGGAGAAAAAAAAAAGGGAGAATATATTCAGGTTAGGGCAATACCCCAGGAAGTTGGAAATGATTTCCTTTCATTAGTTTTAAACTCAACAAGCAGTTTGTTGTATTTAATCAGAACACTGAAAGCAGCAGAACTCTTTAATATCTGTTTAAGTTATATCGGTATCAAGATATTAAACTTTATCACATATTTTCCCCTTTATCCTGCAGCCCTATCTGAACCAGTTAAAATATTTATAATATATATTTTATTATTTATATATAATAAATAATAAAATCTTTCTTCTTCAGGGAAGACGGCAGCATTCATGCTGCCGGTGTTGGAGCGTTTGGTTTATAAGCCTCGGACCACCCAGGTGACCCGGGTTCTGATCCTGGTTCCCACCAGAGAGTTGGGGATCCAGGTTCACTCTGTGGCCCGCCAGCTGGCCCAGTTCACCTCCATCACCACCTGCCTGGCTGTCGGTACGAACACTTTGTGTTTCCCATTTACTGACCCACTCGTTTTTATGTAAAAAAACTAAGCTTGTTAAATGTGAATATGTTCTAGTTTCTTCTCTCCTCTGGGACAGGAAACTGAATATCTTTGAGTTGTGGACAAAACAAGACATTTGAGGATGTTATCCTGGGCTTTGGGAAACACTGATCCACATTTTAGAGACAGAACTACTCCTCCATTCATCCAGAACTTAATCCAAACATTAATCCACAGTGAAGATAATCGTTGTAGTTCCGACTAGTCTGAGATTCTGGCCTGTGGACGGTCTGTGTAGATGTCCGCCTGTCGGAGTATCTTTGGACTGGGGTGTGGCCCGGTCCTAGACTAACGTGTGTGTTTGTGTCCAGGCGGCTTGGACCTGAAGTCTCAGGAGGCTGCGTTGAGGGCGGGGCCAGATGTTCTGGTAGCTACACCGGGTCGGCTGATTGATCACCTTCACAACACGCCGAGCTTTGAGCTGAGTCACATTGAGATCCTGATCCTGGACGAGGCTGACCGGTAAACGCCTGCAGCCACAGAGCAACACGTCGGCACCGGTAAACTCCGTCTGAAACCATGACTCAGCGTTTTATTCTGTGTGTGTCAGGATGCTGGACGAATACTTTGAGGAGCAGATGAAGGAGATCATCCGGTTGTGTTCCTACAACAGACAGACAATGTTGTTCTCTGCCACCATGACGGAGGAGGTGAGTGTCATGTGACCTGTACTTTCTCATGTCCAGCTCTATCTTCACAGATGCATTCTGGGATAGGAGAATAAACTTTCTGGGTTGTTTACATTTCTTTAAACCAATCCCAATGGTCTTGGGCAGCTCTAAGCTCCAGACGCAGCGACGGTGGCTCTGCCAAATATTGCTGATACATGGTTAAACCTCATTGGCTCTTACCAGTGTATCTCCTTGTGGACTTCATCCACAGCAATCCCACCAATCAGTCCCAAAACCTCCCAGTTAGATGGGAAATTATCTAAACATATTATTTATAAAAACCCCCAGTTAGAGAGGAAATTATCTTATATATTATTTAGAAAACCTCCCAGTTAGAGAGGAAACCTTTTCAGCGTGTAGAGAAGCACCATGAAGGTTGTTTATTGTTTCCCCAAGAGACCGGGGATTGAGAACGGAAAGAGGAAGGAAGAAGGAAAATGTTCTTCTGTTGATCCAGACTTGTGTCCTGTGTCTCCAGCTGTTTCAGTGTGTCATGTGACCATTGTCTCCAGCAGTTTCAACGTGTCATTTTTTAATTTATTAAACCTTTATTTAACCAGGAAAATCCCATTGAGATTGAAAACCTCTTTTTCAAGGGAGTCCTAGCCAAGAAGCAGCAAAAGAGTTACAAACATACAATACAATTACATATACATTATGAAAAACGGTTACAAAGGATCGACTCAAGTGCTCTCAATCTGGACTTAAAAGCGTTCAATGAAAGTAATTCAGTCAATTTCCAGTCTTTTTGCAACATGTTCCATGTGTGGGGGGGCTGAGTGAACAAAAGCCCCTTTTCCCAGTTCTGTACGGGCAAGTGTAACAGCAAGCAACAAAAGATCATTTGATCGCAAACAGTGAGAGCCAACACTCCTCCGTGAGATTAAGTTACAGATGTAGGAGGGCAAAAGACCAAGCATGGCCTTATAAATGAAAATATACCAGTGACCCAGCCTTCTGGAGGACAAAGAAGGCCATCCCACTCGAGAATACAGTTCACAGTGATGGGTCAAGACCCTACAATTAGTAATGAACTGCAGAGAAGCATGATATGCAATGTCAATCTTATTGAGACATTTAGCAGAAGCATTCATGTACAACAGGTATCCATAGTCTAAAATAGATAAGAATGTTGCATTAAACATGCGTTTTTTTGCCTCAAAAGAAAAACAGAATTTATTTCGAAAAAAAAGCCCAATTTGAGTTTAAGCATTTTCACAAGATTGTCTATATGGGGCTTAAAAGTCAGGGAGTCATGAAGCAAAATACCAAGGTACTTGTAGGTGTGAACCATCTCTATGACAATTCCCTCAAGAGTGGACACAAAAGGGATAGATTGAGGGACCTTCTTAGTGTTTGAAAACATTAGTTTGGTCTTTTCAGCGTTAAGGACCAGTTTTAGCTGGGTAAGTGTGTGCTGGACCACATCATGTGACCTGTGTCTTCAGCTGTTTCAGTGTGTCATGTGACATGTGTCTCCAGGTGAAGGAACTGGCGGCAGTGTCGTTGAAGCAGCCAGTCAGGATCTTCGTTAACAGCAACACTGACGTCGCTCCGTTTCTGAGACAAGAGTTCGTCAGAATCCGACAGAACCGAGAAGGAGACAGAGAGGCTGTGGTGGCCGGTAGGTACTTATAATACTATAATAATAATCATGTAGTAGTACTGATAAATACTGCAGTTCTAATCATGTAGTATTACTGTCTCTGTGTGATATATAGCATTAGTACTTTGTCTGGTCTACGGGGACAAGGACTCACCTTCCAGTCAGTTTTTGTTTGGTTCTAATCGACACACGAGGAATGCCGTCATAAATTAAATGTTTAAAGTGTTTCCACAGACGGACTCAACTTCAGCTGAACAATGTCGGCAGACAGTTTGAAACTCGACCAACACGGCTAACTGGGCTAAGCTAGCTAGCATCATGCTACAGCTGATACACAACAACTAGTGCACTGCCGGAACTTTCCAAGTAAAACTCGCACTACAGAATTTATATTGCGTGTGTGCGAGTAGTCAACATAACAGACTTTGTTGACGTGTTTGGGTCACAGGGAGAACAGAATGACCTGAACCAAAACGGTTCGGGAAGAATACATGTACCGTTACAGCTCTAATCTATATGTTGTTTTTGAGGAAAGCACTGCATATCATACATATTGTGTGTGAAACATTAAGTGTGTGACGTGTGTGTGAAGCATTATTATATTATACAGACTTTTTGTTTTTGGATCACACACTGTACCGATCGTCCTGTACTGAAACAGTTCAGGACGGATACATATACCATAACAGTACTAATGATGTTGCTAAAGCCGCCCACCTCCCCGAACAATAACTGTTGTGTGTTCTAGCACTGCTGACACGGACCTTTCAGGATCACGTGATGTGTTTCACTCAGACGAGGAAACAGGCTCACAGACTGCACATCCTACTAGGACTACTGGGGCTGAAGGTCGGAGAACTGCACGGAGAACTGAGCCAGAACCAAAGACTGGAGAACCTCAGGTACACACACACACACACAGAAGCAGAGACTGGAGAACCTCAGGTACACACACAGAACCAGAGACTGGAGAACCTCAGGTACACACACAGAACCAGAGACTAGAGAACCTCAGGTACACACACACAGGACCAGAGACTAGAGAACCTCAGGTACAAACACACAGAACCATAGACTGGAAACTTCAGGTATACACACACAGAAGCAGAGACTGGAAACCTCAGGTACACACACAGAACCAGAGACTGGAGAACCTCAGGTACACACACAGAACCAGAGACTAGAGAACCTCAGGTACACACACACAGGACCAGAGACTAGAGAACCTCAGGTACAAACACACAGAACCATAGACTGGAAACTTCAGGTATACACACACAGAAGCAGAGACTGGAAACCTCAGGTACACACACAGAACCAGAGACTGGAGAACCTCAGGTACACACACAGAACCAGAGACTAGAGAACCTCAGGTACAAACACACAGAACCAGAGACTGGAAACTTCAGGTACACACAGAACCAGAGACTGGAGAACCTCAGGTACACACACAGAACCAGAGACTAGAGAACCTCAGGTACACACACACAGACCCAGAGATTGGAGAACCTCAGGTATACACACACAGAAGCAGAGACTGGAAACCTCAGGTACACACACAGAACCAGAGACTGGAGAACCTCAGGTACACACACAGGACCAGAGACTAGAGAACCTCAGGTACAAACACACCAGAACCAGAGACTGGAAACTTCAGGTACACACAGAACCAGAGACTGGAAACTTCAGGTACACACAGAACCAGAGACTGGAGAACCTCAGGTACAAACACACAGAACCAGAGACTGGAAACTTCAGGTACACACAGAACCAGAGACTGGAGAACCTCAGGTACACACTCAGAACCAGAGACTGGAGAACCTCTGGTACACACACACACAGAACCAGAGACTGGAGAACCTCAAGTACACACACACACAGAACCATAGACTGGAGAACCTCAGGTACACAGAACCAGATACTGGTGTACTTCAGGTACACAGACACAGAACCAGAGACTGGTGAACACCAGGTACACACACACACAGAACCAGAGACTGGAGAACCTCAGGTACACACACACAGAACCAGAGACTGGAGAACCTCAGGTACACACAGAACCAGAGACTAGAGAACCTCAGGTACACACAGGACTAGAGAACCTCAGGTACACACACAGAAACAGAGAGTGGAGAACCTCAGGTACACACAGAACCAGATACTGGAGAACCTTAGGTACACACACACAGAACCATAGACTGGAGATCCTTAGGTACACACACACACAGAACCAGAGACTAGAGAATCTCAGGTACACACACACACAGAACCAGAGACTGGAGAACCTCAGGTACACACACAGAACCATAGACTGGAGAACCTCAGGTACACACACAGAACCATACACTGGAGAACCTCAGGTACACAGACAGAACCAGAGACTGGTGAACCTCAGGTACACACACACAGAACCAGAGACTGGAGAACACCAGGTACACACTCACAGAACGAGAGACTGGAGAACCTCAGGAACACACACACAGAACCAGAGACTGGGGAACCTCAAGTACACACACACACACACACACACACACAAACACAGAACCATAGACTGGAGAACCTCAGCTACACACAGAACCAGAGACTAGAGAACCTCAGGTACACACAGAGAACCAGAGACTAGAGAACCTCAGGTACACACAGAACCAGAGACTAGAGAACCTCAGGTACACACAGAGAACCAGAGACTAGAGAACCTTAGGTACACAGAACCAGAGACTCAAGAACCTCAGGTACACAGAACCAGAGACTGGAGAACCTCAGGTACACAGAACCAGAGACTGGAGATCCTCAGGTACACACACACAGAACCAGAGACTGGTGAACCTGAGGTACACACACACAGAACCAGAGACTGGAGAACCGTAGGTACACAGAACTAGAGACTGGAGAACATCAGGCACACACACAGAACCAGAGACTAGAGAACCTTAGGTACACAGAACCAGAGACTGGAGAACATCAGGTACACATAACCAGAGATTGGAAAACCTTAGGTACACAGAACCAGAGACTGGAAAACCTCAGGTACACACACAGAACCAGATACTAGAGAACCTTAGGTACACAGAACCAGAGACTGGAGAACATCAGGAACACATAACCAGAGATTGGAAAACCTTAGGTACACAGAACCAGAGACTGGAAAACCTCAGGTACACACACAGAACCAGAGACTGGAGAACTGCAGGTACATATAGATAACCAGAGACTGGATAACATCAGGTACACACAGAGAACCAGAGACTACAGAACCTCAGGTACACACACACAGAACCAGAGACTGGAGAACCTCAGATACACACACACACACACACACACACACACACACACACACACACACACACACACACACACACACACACACACACAGAACCAGAGACTGGTGAACCTCAGGTACACACAGAACCAGAGACTAAAGAACCGCAGGTACACATAGAGAACCAGAGATTGGAGAACTGCAGGTACACATAGAGAACCAGAGACTGGAGAACCTCAGGTACACACAGAACCAGAGACTAGAGAACCGCAGGTACACATAGAGAACCAGAGACTGGAGAACCGCAGGTACACATAGAGAACCAGAGACTGGAGAACATCAGGTACACATAGAGAACCAGAGACTAGAGAACCTCAGGTACACAGAACCAGAGACAATAACTGTGTGTTATATGTATTTACCCTTGTTGTTCTCAGGCGTTTTAAGGACGATCAGATTGATATCTTGGTTGCGACAGACGTAGCGGCCAGAGGTTTGGACATTGACGGAGTCAAAACGGTGAGAATTCCTCAAACTTTAGTTTCTTCAGTTCCTTTAGTTATCTTTGTAGTTGCTGTACAATAAATTACTAAAACTGTGGATTTACGGTCTGTCTGCCTCACTCCCCCTGTCTCTCTCTCTCTCCCTCCTTCCCTGTCTGTGTCTCAGGTGATAAACTTCACCATGCCGTCCACGGTGAAGCACTACGTCCATCGTGTGGGCCGTACAGCGAGAGCCGGTCGCTCCGGGCGTTCGGTGTCTTTGGTTGGAGAGACGGAGAGGAGGATGCTGAAGGAGGTGGTGAAGTCAGCCAAGAGCAGCGTGAAGGCTCGTGTCCTGCCGCCAGGTAACAGACAGACAGACAGACAGACAGACAGACGGGCAGGCAGGCAGACAGACAGAGTTTTTACATTCTGGCCGTTGCCATCTTGGGTTTTTTGGAGCAAGAGGTGTTATTATATAAATCCATATTTGGATGAGAGGGTAGAGCTGGGGAGGATGACATGTCTGTGTTTATGGTTTCATGGCACCGTGCTAAGCTAAACGCTAAAGAGGGAAAGATTTCAACCCTTCTGAAGCGAGTCATCAAACAGGAGATTTACCAGCGGATAAGCACAGACCTCCGGGTACTGGAGACAGACAGTGGCAGATAGTTTTAACAACTACTTCTCATCAGTTGCTAGTAAACTGGTGGAAAAGCTACCTGAGCAGTCAGGGCAGTACAGTGAAAGTCACATCCTTGACTTTTATTCTCACCAAGAGGTTAAAGCAGATGGCTTTTGGCAGTTGTACTTGAGAAGCTTAAAAATGTAAATAGCTCGAAAGCCACTGGCTTTAACAATATTCCTTCTAGATTCTTAAAAGATGTTGCTGAGGTTATCACCCCATTTATCACTCATATCATCAACATGTCTATAGAGCAAGGACATTTCCCCAATGATTTTAAGCTTGCCAGAGTGATTCTACTTTATAAGAAAGGGAGTAAATTAGACCATGGAAACTATAGACCTGTTTCTATTCTGTGTAGTCTGTCAAAGATAATTGAAAAGATAATTGAAAAGATTATTTTTGAACAGATTGACAAGTATCTAGTATCAGTCTGGCTTTCGTACGTCACATTCCACTGACACTTGTTTACTGTATCTAACTGACTACATCAGGAGTGAGGTAGATAAAGGTCATTTTTGTGGTATGGTCATGTTAGACCTACAGAAGGCCTTTGATACCGTTGACCATGGCATTTTGGTACGCAAATTAAAAGCCATTGGTTTTAATGACTTAGCAGTCAGATGGGTGAGGTCTTATCTGAAGGATAGGAAGCAGGTGGTGGATATTGGGGGAACAATGTCTCAACCACAATGCATAGACTGTGGGGTCCCGCAAGGGAGTGTCTTGGGTCCACTTTTTCCCTTCTATATATTAATGACCTTAAGTCTGTATGTTCATGTGAACTTTTTTTATATGCAGATGATTCTGCGTTATTGGTTTCTCAAAAAGATAAGAACATAGTTGAAAGAACTATAAGTGTAGAACTATTGAATGTCAGCAGGTGGATGTCTGACAATAGGCTATCTCTTCACCTAGGGAAAATGGAAGCCATACTGTTTGGGTCAAAGATAAAACTGAAAAGATCCCCTGGTTTTAGTTGGAGATAATAAGATTAATGTAAAGGACTCAGTTACTTACCTAGGTTGTGTGCTGGATTGCCACTTGACTGGAGTGGGCCAAGCGCAAAAGGTACTTGCCAAAGTAAATCAAAGAGTATGTTTCTTGGCAAGAATCTCATGCTTTCTGGACAAGAACGCAATGTTAACTCTGGCAAGTGCTGTAATTCAGCCTTATTTTGACTATGCATGCTGCTCGTGGTATAATGGTGTCCTACAGCATCTGAAACATAAGAAATATCAAAATAAGGCTTTGAGGCTTATTCTGAACCTCCCCATGAGATCTCATCTTGAGACTATTGGGTGGTTAAAAGATTGAGTCTCTCAGATTTACCTGTGCATGGTACATAGGACTGTGTATGGCGTTGTCCCCAAATATTTAATCAATTATTTTAACAGAGTAAGAGATGTTCACAGCCACGCCACCAGGGGAAGCTATACTGATTTTGTACCTCCTACATTTAAGAGTAATTTAAGTAAGGAGTCCTTTCTTTATGTAGCAACAAGCCTTTGTTGCCAGGAAATCTAAAGATGGTCGGAAGTTTAGGAGGTTTTAAGCAGGCACTGAAAAAATGGCTCAGATGCCAATCATAGTATGAGGATTTATTACTATATTGTTTTACGTATCTATTTAATATATGTATGGTTTGTGATGATTGATGCTTGACCTGCTGCCACTTGCTCACCCCTCCCACCCCCCAAGGGACCACAATGGAAATAAGCCTCAGGGCTTTATTGTGTTATCCTGACTTTGTTTTGTTTTTAATGTATGGTGCATAGTATTTATAATGAAATTGGCAAATAAAATCAATCAATCAATCAATCAAAAACAAGTTGAGGTCTATTTGTATGTCCCCAGTGTTGGCATGGTTAGCATTGCTAAGCCTCTCTCCTGATTGACAGTCTGTTTTAAAATGAATGGGAGTATAATTTACTAAGGGCGTTTACACACATGAAAGTCCGAACCAAGGTCTGGACCAAGGTTCATGTTTTTGTTACATTGTATACATTTGATCGGGTAAGTTTTGGTTTCACACTGCAGTTTTGCAAGCGCACTAAAGATCTCTACGTGACAAACGTACGTCCTGTCGTCATCACATACGTGAGCTGCGTCTCCCGATACTTATAACTGATTGGTTTGTTGACGGGCTTCCCCATCCCCTCGTATCCTCTCTCTGTGTCGGAGTTTAGGCTGTTCAACTGACCGCTGCTCTCCCCTAGGCTACTGCCGCGGCTCTTTTTGTTTTGTTGTGATGTAGAGAAGCAAGACACGGGAACTTTCTTTCTGGAGCATTTATTCAGAGACAAACGGAAACATACACTGTAGCCTACATTTACTACCACTTAACAAATAAACTGCTGATGTATTCTCTGCTCTGATAGCTGACAGCTGTCTGCTCTGAGCGCATTCACTGTCACACTCGCGCTCTCTCTCTCTCTCTCTCTCTCTCTCTCTCTCTCTCTCTCTCTCTCTCTAGAGGAATAGCTTGGTGCTTAGTGAGAGAGAGCTCTCTCTCACTAAGCACCGAGCTGTTCCTTAAAGGAGCTTCCCCGGTCTTGTAACACAAGGAGAGCCTGCCAGAGCTTCCTGTATTTGGTCCAAAAGTCCGAACCATCCAAAAAATGCTTTCACACTATAAACAAACCGGACCATGGTTCAGTTTGGTCCGGACCGAGACCACCTCTTTTTGTCGGACCAAAATTTGGTCTTTTGATCTGGACCGTGGTCCGGGGGAGGTTTCACACCTGTAATTTTGGTTCGGATCAAACTAAAAAGTCCGAAAGTCCGGACCAAACAAGGTATGTGTGAAAACGCCCTAACTGAACATCATGCTGTATTGAAGAATTGAAACTAGCGATTGAGACCATAAAGGCCAGATAACAGCAGTGATTGTTTCCTGTCTCTCAGACGTGATCCTGAAGTTCAGAGATCTGATCACGAAGCTGGAGAAAGACGTGGAGGCTGTGATGAAGCTGGAGAGAGAGGAGAGAGAGCTGGCTGCGTCCGAGGCCAAGGTACACTGATCTAACATAGTCTCTAATTACTTCGTAGCATTTAAAGAAAACTCACTTTTAAAGCTGCTTCACCTGTTACACTCCTTATTTCCTTCTTCCAAAACAGCCAGGAGTTTGCATTTTAAACCTGTCTTCTTATTTTAGCCGTTTTTATATTCTTGTTAACAAAGTTCTTTTTATACTTTTACCCGCTCTGTAAAGTTTAATGTAAAGCACTTTGAACGGCCTTGGTGATGAAATGTGCTGTAGAGGTAAATCCGTCTTGCTCTACAAATATCTGTGATTAACGATTTGTTTGTTTTGGCAGTCAGTTAAATCCATGCTGGTATTTCAGGCTGCTGAATGTCAGGCTAACTAGTTTCTTTTAAACGTGTGTGTGTGTAGTTGAGTGTGGCTCAGAAGCGCCTCGATGGCTCCGCCTCCTCCTCTGACTCACAGCGAGTTTGGTTTCAGACTCAGCAGGAGAGAAAACAGAGCCGCGGTGAGTACAAATACACCAAATTTAAACCAATAGAGAGGCACATAGTAACTCCTCTATTTAATTCAGTTTTATTTCTAGCATCAGATCTTATAACAGGAGAGGACACTTTACAGATAAAGTAGGTCTAGACCACACTCTAGAATTCACAGAGGCACACCAATCCCCCCCCAAGAGCAAACATTTGGTGCGAGCGAAGACTTGATTTTCTTCATGTTGCCCCTGAGTTTTCATCAGTTAACTGAACTCTTCTGTAACTTTACTACGACTGCATATTTGAACTCTTGTTTCTCTCCGTCAGTGTCGAAGGCTCTGCAGGAGTTTGATCTCGCTCTGAGAGGGAAGAAGAAGAGAGAAAAGTTCCTGAAAGACGGCAAGAAGAAGGATCTGACGGTAAGACCAGGAAGTGTGTGTTTGTGTGACCTGCTGGGTCTGAAGGTGACTGAAGGGTTCAGCTCATAAATGTGAAGTTATTTATATGAAGTTTGGTTGAGGCAGCAGTTAATGATAAAAGTCCTCAAATGTCTTGTTTTATCCACAACTCAAAGATCTTCAGTTTATTGTCACAGAGGAGAGAAGAAACTAGAAAGAATCAGATGTTTTTGTGTTGGAGCTGTTGATTCAGGTTTAGTTAAATGATGTCTGTCTGTCTGTCTGTCTGTCTGCCAGTCTGAGGAGCGCTCTCAGTTTGAGATCTTGAAGGCTCAGATGTTCGCTGAGCGAGCAGCCAAGAGAGAGAGACGCCCGAAGAGAGCGAGAGCCATGCCGGAGGACGAGGCACCAACCAAAGGTCCGAAATACTGTACACACATATACTACATCAGTACTCAGATATACTACATCAGTACTCAGATATACTACATCAGGACCAGTGTTGGTCAAGTTACTTGGAAATAGTAATTAGTTACTGGTTACTTCTCCAAGAAAGTAATCCAGTTACTTTACTGAT
Organism: Perca schrenkii; assembly: GCA_025617405.1. Taxonomy (NCBI): domain Eukaryota; kingdom Metazoa; phylum Chordata; class Actinopteri; order Perciformes; family Percidae; genus Perca; species Perca schrenkii. The sequence continues at coordinate 42,714,112 of CM046790.1, read as the reverse complement.
TACTTATTTTCAAAAGTAATTAGTTACTGTACTAGTTACTTTACTAAGTTACTTTTCAAAAACATGCGTCAGAACGATTTAGAGTCAACAGTGGAAATTTGCAGCATGTCCTCGACAATATAGCCAGCGACGAGCTTCTTCAGTTCAGCGGCACTAAGTCCTGTCGCTTTGAAGTCTATTTCTACCTGTTTAGCAGGAGAGGGGCCCACGGAGGTTCGCCCGGTAGAGCTGGATGTAGCCGCAGCAGTCATGTCAGTTGGGGGTTCAGGTTTTTTTTCCAGTGAGTTTCACATTCCTGTGCCGGCTTGTTAGGTGCTTGCTCTGATTTGAAGTGGCGTTTTTCGCTGTAGATAAAAGTGTTCTTCCCACGCAGAGTGTACAGCAGACGCTGATGTTTTTGTCACCTTTAACCGAGTCAAACTCAAAGTAATGTCGGTACTTCCAAGCATTAAACGCTGCATGGTCCTGCTCTCTCCCGCGCTCCATGTTGTCTCTTGTTCAACACTACACATGTCGGTGTTTACCACTGACGTCAGTCACTCACGAGACAGTCTCACGAAACAAAATCACGGTTAAGTAACGCAGTAACGCAGCCTGCTTACGGGGAAGTAACAGTAATCTAATTACTGTTTTTGCAATTGTAATCCCTTACTTTACTCGTTACTCAAAAAAAGTAATCTGATTACAGTAACGCGTTAATTCTAACGCGTTACTGCCCATCAGTGATCAGGACTCAGATATACTACATCAGTACTCAGATATACACTGGACATAAAAAGTCCACACACCTCTGTTAAAATGCCAGTTTTTTGTGTCTTTTTCCACTTTTAATGTGACCAATTCAATTGAAAAACAAACTGAAATCTTCGAGGGGGGGGAATAAAAAATAAAAACCTTGCAATAGCCTGGTTGCATAAGTGTGCACACCCTCTTATAATTGGGGATGTGGCATATGTTCAGAATTAACCAATCATATTCAAACTCATGTTAAATTGAAGTCATTACACACCTGCCATCATTTAAAGTGACTTTGATTAATCACAAATAAAGTTCAGCTGTTCTAGTAGGATTTTCCTGACATTTTCTTAGTTGCATCTCAAAGCAAAAGGTCCCCAGAGAGAGCTTGTTGAAAGAGATCAGTCAGGAGAAGGGTACAAAAGAATTTCTAAAGCATTAGATATACCATGGAACACAGTGAAGACAGTCATCATCAAGTGGCAAAAATATGGCACAACAGAGACATTACCAAGAAGAACTGGACATCCCTCCAAAACTGATGAAAAGATGAGAAAAAAACTGGTCAGGGAGGCTTCCAAGAAGCCTACAGCAACATTAAAGGAGTTGCAGGAATTTCTGGCAAGCACTGGCTGTGTGCTACTTGTGACATCAATCTCCCGTATTCTTCATATGAATGGGCTACGGGGTAGGGTGGCAAGACGGAAGCCTTTTCTTACAAAGAAAACCACCCAAGCCTGGCTGAAGTTTGCAAAAACAAACATCAAGTCTCCGAAAAACCTGTGGGAAAATGTGTTATGGTCTAATGAGAAAATTCTGAATAACCAAACACAAACTCCTCCTATCATGGAGACTCTTTACTGTAGGCCATGTTGTCCTCTCTTTTCAGGACATGTCAAACAGCAGATTTACTGTTAGCCAGTGTTACTCGGATATGCACCAAGTAGTAGGCACACTGTCAAAATCTCTTGTGGAATTTTCCAAGGTTGACATTTTTGGCCATAATTCCAAAAGGTACTATCTTTTGCGCAGAAACTACACATCACCCAAAGAACACCATACCCAAAGTCAAGCATGGTGGTGGCAGCATCATGCTTTGGCACTGCCTTTCTTCAGCTGGAACCGGGACCTTACGCCGGCTACCACTGGCTGCATGAAGTTTCTGTTGCGTGTCAGTTGCGTGGTGGCTGCGTGGCGTTTCTGTTGCGTGTCAGTTGCGTGGTGGCTGTGTGGCGTGAGCGTGGCGTTTCTGGTGCGTGGTGGCTGCGTGGCGTGAGCGTGGCGTTTCTGCTGCGTGGCGTTTTCTATGTCTTTACACACCAGAAAGGTGTCTGACGCGGCGCTGCTGCTGCTAGCCTCATCTCTACACATGGATGATTCCCATAAACATAAACAAATATATACTGATCTGATTAGACAGCAAAGACAACGTCGGCACTATTAATGGCAAAATAGGTTACAGAACATTTCCTTCTGTAGTGACAGGTGCAATGTTTGAAAATCTATAATTTTTTTTTTTTTTTTTTAATTACATTTATATCTACATTTATGTCAAAACCTAGATACTTTCAAACATCAAAATGTCATTTATTAAATGTATATAAACATCTTTTCCTATTCTATTTTGCCTGGAAACTCTTCCAACACGCTTGCGTGTCGTGTGAAAAATAGGCGTCGGTCCTATTTCTAGCATGCATGTGTTTTTGGCACGCCTCGAGCTGCGCCTGAGACGTGCGTATCATGCAGACAGTGTGCACGCTCTAACCTGTTAACATGGGAGCCCAAATAAAAATGGCCACGCAGCTGACACGCTCACGCCACGCCGCCAGTGTGTAGCCGGTCTTAGTCAGGGTGGAGGGAATTATGAACAGTTCCAAATACCAGGAAATTTTGTCACAAAGCCTTCAGGCTTCCGTTAGAAAGATAAAGAGGAATTTCACCTTTCAGCACGACAACGACCCAAAGCACACATCCAAATCCACATAAGCATGGCTTCACCTGAGGAAGATTAACGTTTTGGAATGGCCCAGCCAGAGCCCAGACCAAAATCCAGTTGAACGTCTGTGGTGTGATCTGAAGAAAGCTGAGCACAGGAGATGTCCTCGCAATCTGGCCGATTTGGAGAAGAGTGGGCTAATATTGCCACGTCAAGATATGTTATGCTAATAGACTCCTACCCAAAAAGACTGAGTGCTGTAATAAAATCAAACGGTGCTTCAACAAACACTTATGCAACCAGGTTATTGTAAGATTTTTTATTTTTCCACCTCAAAGATTTCAGTTTGTTTTTCAATGAAATTGTTCACGTTATAGGTCACATTAAAGTTCTGACATGATTTAACTTGGTCTCTTTTTTTACATCCCAAAAACCTGGCATTTTAACAGGGGTGTGTGGACTTTTTATGTCCACTGTACTACATCAGTACTCAGCTATACTACATCAGTACTCAGCTATACTATATCAGTACTCAGATATACTACTCAGTATCAGTAATCCGTTTTGCTAAAAGTAAAGATTAAACTGCTGAAAGTGATTGAATTAAACTTGTTGTTAAACTTGCAGCAGCCAATCAGAAAGCAGGAAAAGGAGGGAAGAAGTCTGTGTTCGACAAAGAGCTGACCAACACGAGCAACAAAGCTCTGAAACACTACAGAGCTGGGTGAGACAGCTGTCTGTCTGTCTTTCTTACTGTACACCTGTCTGTCTGTCTAACTGTACACCTGTGTGTCTGTCTAACTGGCAACCTTTCTGTCTACAGACCATCCTTCGCGGACAGGAAACGTCTTGGTATGGACAGGAAGCGTCCTGGCAGCTCAAGGTGAGTGTGTGTGTGTGTGTGTCTCTCTCTCTCTCTCATATACTCTGTAGTAGCAGCTCCAGGTGAGTTTACCTGTCTCTCTCTGCTCTGTCCAATAGGTTCAAGAAGAAGTGATGACAGCCAAGATGGCCACCTGGAGCAGCAGTTTTCTCCATGTCGTCTGTGCTCACTGTGTAAATCTGTTCCAGTTTTTTTGTTCATTTAAGAAGTTTTAAATAAAGTTGCAGTCTGTATGAAAACATGTCCGTAGTTATTGCTCATAGAGCTGAAACTAACACATAAAGACGGAAGATGGTTTAAGGTTTTTAATTAATATTGAAATACAATCAAACAGGCAATCTCTACACAAACATACAGTTTGATCTGAACTGACAGACGGTGACCATGGAAACAATTATCAGGTGGTTTAAACATTTAAAGGTGGACAGTCAGATTGACAAATGAAAATCCTTCACAAAATAAAAAATTCAAAAAAATTACAAAAAAAAACAACTTTCCTTCTTTGTCTCCATGTAAATGGTAAATAAAATGTTCACATGCAGATACATGAATGAATGAATTAAAGCGATTTAACAGCTGATCCCACATTGATCCATAGCTGATTGATCAGATGTACAGACAGTTAATAAACATTTACTGTCTGATGATGACACTCAGATTTACATCTCTTAGCTCTCCTCTGCTGGTCAGACATGTTGAACTCTTCGCTCTGCTGGACGGATCTTTACATATTGTTTACATTCCTGTCGCTGGGTTATTTAATCAGCCGTTGGGATTTATGAATGAATATTTTAAAATAATTAACAGTGACATATTTTAGGCCTGCAGCTACAAATAATGTGATGAACATTTTCTCCATTAATCATATAGTTGATAAAATGCCAGAAAATAGTGAAACAGTTTCTCTAAGTCCAAAGTGAAAGATTCTTTCAAACCTTAAAACCTAGAAACTCCGATAAACCTGCTAAAAATTAGCCACAAACGTGCAAAATATGGTTACAAAGACATCACAAAGTTGTATTTCTGTCACAGTTTCTGTAGTTCCAGCTCTCTGCCTGTAGAGGGCAGAATAAACAATACATTTTATGCTGAAAGCTCGGGATGATTCCCAGGAAATAACACAGTCTGTTGTTCCCATGATGCTTTGTGTCAGCTTTTTCAAAACGACTGTAACATTGAGGTGTCTGATAATAGTGTTTACAACCCTAACTGGGAGGGGTGGTGATGGCGCAGTGGATATGACACATGCCTTTGGTGTGGGAGATCTGGGTTTGATTCCCACTGCGATACATCAACCAACGTGTCCCTGAGCAAGACACTTACCCCCTAGTTGCTCCAGAGGCGTGTTACCTCGGACATATATGTAGCAATTGTAAGTTGCTTTGGATAAAAGCATCAGCTAAATGACATGTAATGTAATAACTAACCCTAACCCTTAAACATGGTAAGAAGCAACCAATCAGGTATGAGCGTGTGCCAGGAGTGAACTAATCAGGTGTGAGCATGTGCCAGCAGTGAACCAATCAGTGATAGTGAAAACAAACATTTGTCACATTAAAACTTTCTCATGAATAAAACCAGCGATAGAGCCAGTTGTTTGTGGGGTCCATAGTTCCTCTGGTCTGGCTCAGTGTTGGGCTAAAGCCTGACATCTGGCGCTTCCTCCTCCGTTAGCTCCGCTATCTATTCTGCAAGGGCGCAGTCTGTGCATCTGGAGCTTAGTGCCACCCAGGACGGCTGTGATTGGTTTAAATCAGTGATTCCCCGCCAGAAATTAAGGGTAAAAAAGTAAGCTAAACAGTTTGAATGATTATTTATAAGTACTGGATTAATGGTTGAAATAGTTAGTTAAAATAATTGTTAATGGATATATGGTCAAACATTCAGCTTCACTCCAAGTAGTAGTATCCTAGAAGGTTTGTAGTAGTAGTATACTCACCATACCAAACGTAATATTGACAGTTCAGTTGTACAAAAAAATTAACAATATCCTAGCCTGGTTGACCCCAGGCGCAATTGGATAGACCGAAAACCAATCAGATCAATGAAGGAGATAACGCATCAACGTCGCTGCGCTATCGTCATTGTGTAAAGCCCGCCTCAAGGGTTGTGATTGGTGCCTTGATTTGGAAAAATTGGAAATGGGCTTAAATGGGCTCTTGGCTAGACGGAGTTGCAGAGCAAATCTCAAATTTGCCAGAAGTTCATCAGGGTTTTCCCAGGCTAACAATATCCACTTTTATATAACGAATAGTGTTAAACATTTGAAACAAACATTGTGAATGAATGAAGGGGTATGTGAGTTTGTCTGGGGAACCTCAGACCAGAAAGGTTAGGAACCACTGTGTTAAAGAAATACCAACAAGCCAGAATGTGTAACTATCCCAGAATAGATGAGCGGGGCGGCCAGACCATACTACAGGGATGTGGAGATATGTCTGTGAGACTACAGTGCCCATGATGCTTTATTCTGTAAATCCAGCTGGTGTTTAAAGTCTCTGTTTCAGTTTTTAACAGTTTCTTAGTTTAAATCCATATTTTGATCGTCGTTTGAATTGCTGTGCTGGTTCGGCTCTACTTGGTTCCGGTCCAGGCCTGGTCGGAGTGCGGCGAGGGAGCGCAGAGCTCCGAATCGGAGTCCGACTCGCCCTCTGCAATGTACGGCCGGACAGTAGCGCAACGGGCGGCGCCACCTCCCCGGTTGGCGGAGTAGAAGCCATTGTTGAGGAAGTCCAGGTTCTCTCGGGACTGGGAGAGGGAGAAGCCGCTGAAGGATCGCACCAGCTCCTCGTGGTCGACAGATGGGATGGAGACGGAGGCGTCGCTGTCCAGCTTCCCCTCCCCCCCTCCTCCTCCTCCTCCCCCCCTCTCTGGAGGCTCCGCCGCGCCTCTCTCTCCAGCGCTGTGCCGGCTCGATCGGTTCCCGCCGTGTCTCTCTCCGGCCGGAGGAGGCGGGAGTCGAACCAGTGACCCGTCCCTTACTGGACTTGGAGTGTTGCCATGGCTACGCTGAGGCGGGGCCTGCTGGTGCAGCTGGGAGCTGATTGGTTGCCAGGAGGTTGAGGGCGGGCAGGTGGGAGCGCTGTAGTTCTTGTGTCCGGTGGAGCTGCTGGAGCGGACCATCTTTGTCCCAAAACGACTCTTCTCAACGTGGTCGCCAGGCAACACCCTGAACAAGTCATAAAGATAAGAACATAGGAACAACTTAACCTCTTAACCTTAAGACAAAGCAGCCTATCCATTCATCAGGTAAAGATTAAGAGGTTTAAAGATGTTTTGTATATACACTCACCTAAAGGATTATTAGGAACACCCTACTAATACTGTGTTTGACCCCCTTTGGCCTTCAGAACTGCCTTAATTCTTTGTGTCATTGATTCAACAAGGTGCTGGTTGCAAGCATTCTTTAGAAATGTTGGACCATATTGATAGGATAGCATCCCCCACACCATTACACCACCAGCACCAGCCTGTACAGTGGTAACAAGGCATGACTGATCCATGTTCTCATTCTGTTAACGCCAAATTCTGACTCTACCATCTGAATGTCTCAACAGAAATCGAGACTCATCAGACAAGACAACATTTCAGTCTTCAACTGTCCAATTTTGGTGAGCTTCTGCAAATTGTAGCCTCATTTTCCTATTTTTAGTGGAGATGAGTGATACCCGGTGGGGTCTTCTGCTGGTGTAGCCTCATGTTCCTATTGTTAGAGCAGATGAGTGGTACCCGGTGGGGTCTTCTGCTGGTGTAGCCCATCCGCCTCAAGGTTGTTCGTGTTGTGACTTCACAAATGCTTTGCTGCGTACCTCGGTTGTAAAGAGTGGTTATTTGAGTCAAAGTTGATCTTCTATCAGCTGGAATCACTCGGCCCATTCTCCTCTGACCGCTAGCATCAACAAGGCATTTTCGCCCCCCAGGACTGTAGCATACTGGATGTTTTTCCTTTTTCACACCATTCTTTGTAAACCCTAGAAATGGTTGTGCGTGAAAATCCCAGTAGCAGACCAGCCCGTCTAGCACCAACAACCATGCCATGCTCAAAGTTGCTTAGATCACCTTTCTTTCCCATTCTGACATTCAGTTTGGAGTTCAGGAGATAGTCTAGATCTGGATCACACCCCTAATGTATTGAAGGAGCTGCCATGTGATTGGTTGATTAGATAATTGCATTAACGAGAAATGTAACAGGTGTTCCTAATAATCCTTTAGGTGAGTATATTTTTTTTACTTGTTTATTGCTATTTAGCCCTTATATTGTAATAGATATTTGATGTGATTTGGTCTGTCATGTGACCTTACCTGTGTTACCTGTTTACACTACTCATTTGACTTATCCATGTTTCAATAACTTTGTATACAAGAAGTTATTACAGGCTATTTAAACTTTACCCTCTCTTGTTCTTCAGAGTCCTTCAACCATTTTAAACTGAAGAGCATCAGAGGGACACTTTCTACACACCGAGCAGCACTCCATGCAGATTGGATCACGACTAAGGTAAATGTTTAATTGTCTGGATAAAATTACATTACATTACAAAAACAAAGGGACAACAAGTGAACACATAGACAACATGTTGGTGTGTAGACACTGACTGGGGGATCTTGGAGATGGACTGGCTCTTCTGCAGTTGGTCCACTGGACTCTGGTAGGGCGGGGCCGGCTCCGGCTCCTTGGGTCCAAAGTAGGCGTCGGTCTCAGCCTGAGGGATTCCCATTCGCTGGATGTAGATGTTTACCAGAAAGTCCAACTTTCTCTCCATGGAGAGGACCTGAGGGACACAACATTGGGTTCAGATTTCAAACTGAAGCTGCATCAAAAGAAACCAGCAGGTTCAGAGTCAGAGAGCATTGACCGTTGGTTACCTGCTTCTCCACCTTCCCCAACCGTCCCATCATGCTTGGGTCCTCAGGAAGCTCCTCGTTGGCTGTTTTGGGACGGTCCTTGTCTGCGATTGGTGTCCCTCTGCCAACTATCTGATCCACCCTTCCGATCAGGAGACAGCAAAAGTCAAACTCTGAAATTAGCAGCTTACTAGCATAATACTTTTTTCAGTAAATGTGGCTATTGCTTTTTTAAACGAGTGTTTTCATTGGGACCAAAGCCGCAGTGTCCCGCCAACAAAGAGAACATTCAGGATGAAATAAACATGGCGGCGGACCGAGGTTTTACCTGGACTGGAGGTTCTTGATACGGGCAAGCATGTCCAGGTGTCCGGCTGAATACTGTTCAATCACGTCCATTACATCATAGGGACGAAGACTCTCCTTAAACTTCCTCTTAGAAACCATGAATCGCATTATACTGAGAGAGAGAGAGAGAGGAAACAGAAAGTCAGCTGTCAATGTCGACCTCTAGTGCATGTCAAAGACATTCAGACCTGCAGTCGACATTTTTGACTTTTTCGACATACTTTACATACTTTTGATGACTTTTTTTGACATACTATACTATGACTTTTCGACATACTTTACTGAGTTTTTGACTTTTTCGACACATACTATACTGTGACTTCTATGACCTTTATTCCCACATACTATACTATGACTTTTGTGACTTTTTGAACATACTATACTATGACATTTCTGACTTTTTTCAACATACTATCTATGACTTTTTTTAGGACCTTTATCAACATACTATACTTAAACTTTTTATGACTTTTTTCAACATAGTATACTATGACTTTTTGACATTTCAGACTTTTTATGAATTTTTTGACATTTTATACTATGACTTTTTTCAACATACTGTACTAAGACTTTTTATGACTTTTTTGACATACTATACTATGAGTTTTTATGACTTTTTTGACATTCTATACTATGACTTTATTCCAGATACTATACTATGACTTTTTACCACATACTATACTATGACTTTTTTTCTACATTATTATACTTTGACTTTCTATGACTTTTTTTGACATGCTATACTATGACTTTTTATGAATTTTCCACGTACTATACTATGACTTTTTATGACATTTCAACATACTATACTATGACTTTTATGACTTTATTCCAGATACTATACTATGACTTTTTTTCTACATTATTATACTTTGACTTTCTATGACTTTTTTTGACATGCTATACTATGACTTTTTATGAATTTTCCATGTACTATAATATGACTTTTTATGACTTTTTTCGACATACTATACTATGACTTTTTATGACATTTCCACATACTATACTATGACTTTTTTCCATATTATACTTTGACTTTCTACGACTTTTTTCCACATACTATACTATTGGCGTTTTTCCATTACATGGTACCTACTCGCCTCGACTTGGCACACTGTGCGTCCCTTTTCTATTGCAGATTTTAGTATCGCCTCAGCGTGGCTGGTCGTCATAGCGACTGCCGTGGGCCTGGCTTGGTAGCGTTGCATTTCCCCCGACTCATTTACTGGTTCTCCTTCTCCGTAAACAACATGAAATCAACAAGATAGTTAACTTTTCCTGCTCCAGATTTCCCACCGTGGTCAGACAGAACAGGGGAGACACTTAGTTTCTCTCACTTTATGACTCTAGAGTCACTACTCGCTGCCGAGCTAATCGCCTGCACTCTCTCACTTCTCCCTCGCTCACCAGCTCCCAACACACACACGGCGATCGCCGGCACTCTCTCACTTCTCCCTCGCTCACCAGCTACACACACACACACACGGCGACTTGACACACACACCAGCGCACCACTATAACCATCAGGCCACTTGTATGCTACGGAGAAAGCTCTGCGTGGAGCCTCCAGCAGCAAAAACCACCGCTGGCTAAACTATTTAAAAATGCCGTCTGTCGCTAGCAATGCGGTGATCAGTGACGATTCTTTCCGACCAATCAGCAGCCTGCAGGGTTTCACGTCACCTTCTCGGCTTGCCTCAGCTCGCTTGGAACCTCGACTGAGCAGGTACTAAAAAAAGTACCTATTAGCAGGTACCAGGTACTTTTTTTCGTAATGGAAAACCAAAAAAGGCGAGTAGAGTCGAGGCAAGTAGGTACCATGTAATGGAAAAGCGCCATTAGACTTTCTATGACTTTTTTTGACATGCTATACTATGACTTGTGATGAATTTTATAGAAGAGGAGGGGGGCTCTGTATGTACGTACATGATAACTGGTGTAATAATGGGACAATTATAGATAAACATTGACACCAGACTTCGACCCCTATCAGTTTGCATATAGCGTTAACAGATCCACAGAGGATGCCATCGCTGTAGCTCTCCACTCTGCACTGAGCCACCTGGAGCAGCAGCAGAGCTACGTCTGGATGCTCTTTGTGGATTACATCTCAGCTTTCAATACAATCATTCCGGACATTCTCATCACCAAACTAAACTGGTCACTCTCAGCCTCCCCCCTCTCACATGTGCCTGGATGAAGGACTTTCTCACCCACCGGCCCCAGTTGTTGAGACTCAGCCCCCACCTCTCCTCCTCTCGCACGCTGAGCAACGGCTCCCCACAGGGCTGTGTGCTGAGCCACCTCCTATTATATATTGTCTCTGGTCTCTGGCCAGTGTCCTTTTCTATGCTGTGGTATGTTGGGGAGGCAGCACTAGGAATAGAGATGCTGGATGACTGGACAGGCTGGTATGAAAACCTGGCTCTGTGGTGGGCATGGAACTGGAGTCACTGACATCAGTTGCAGATAAAAGGACCCTGAACAGACTGCTCTCTATAATGGTCAATGACTGCCACCCCCTGTATACCACTTTCTACAAGCAGAAGAGCATGTTCAGTAGTAGGCTCCTGTCTGTCTTGCAAAACAGACAAGCTGCGTAGTTCCTTTGTCCCTAGGGCCATTAAGCTCTTCAATGCTACACAGAAGGGGAGGAGTGTGATTGACTTAAGTGTTTAAGTCTGCTCTGCACACTGCCCTTTGTACCATGCCTTCATCTGGGAGCCTTTATACATACACGTAAACTACCCTGGACTACCTTGGACTGGACTGATTGGCACTGTTTGACTCCCTTACTGGCTATATTAGCCATCTGCCCATTTTGCTAGCTTGCCTGTATGGTCAAACACCAAGCTGTCTTTTTGACAGTTTTCAACTTTAACTTACACTTTTATTCAAGACTAGTGTGTATGTGTAGTTAAGTAATGATTTTGTGTTGCCTGTTGTACTTGAAGAGATATATAATTTGCACTGACACTATCTTGCACTATGATACCATTGCACCTTTCTGCATTTTTTCCAAACTGCTCCTTTAGACATGCTACAATCTAACTTTACTGTAAGGGCACACTATTGATATCTTTCTTTGTATTTTTGTAGTATGTATGGGGGCGTGAAACTCATATGTCTGTGTGCCTATGTGTATGTATGTTGTGTATAAGCTATTGGACACCTTATTTTTCTTCAGGATAAATAAAGTATCTCTATCTCTATCTATCTATCTATCTATCTATCTATCTATCTATCTATCTATCTATTTATCTATCTATATATCTATCTATCTACACCCACGACTGCAGTCTGGCCCACAACAACAACCTCATCGTCAAATTTGCTGACGACACCACAGTGGTCGGACTCATCTTAAAGGGAGACGAGGCAGCCTACAGAGAGGAGGTCCTGAACTTGGCAGCCTGGTGTTCAGAGAACAACCTGGCTCTGAACACCAAGAAAACCAAGTACATCATTGTCGACTTCAGGAAAAACAGCACCGACCACTAAACGACCCCTGTACATCAACGGTGAGTGTGTGGAGTGCGTCCACACCTTCTGGTTTCTCGGCGTCCTTATCTCCGCTGACATCTCCTGGACAGACAACATCACAGCGCTCATCAAGAAGGCTCAACAGCGGCTACACTTCCTGAGGGTCCTCAGGAAGCACAACCTGGACTCCAACCTGCTGCTGACCTTCTACCGCACGTCCATCGAGAGCCTGTTGACGTACTGTATGACAGTATGGTACGGCAGCTGCACCATGGCAGACAAGGAGAGGCTCCAGAGAGTAGTAAGAGTAGAGTAGCAGCACAGAAGATCATTGGCTGCCCTCTCCCTTCCCTGATGGACTTTTACACCTCCCACTGCCTCAGCAGAGCAGAAACCATCACCGAGGACAGCTCCCTCCCTGGCTCTGATCTGTTTGACCTGCTCCCCTCAGGGAGGCGCTACAGGTGCATCAGAACAAGGACTAGAATAGTTTCTTTCCGAAAGCCATAACCACTTTGAACTCACGCATGCACTGACTTCACAGTCTTACCCCCAACCCCCGGAATTTCTACTATCCACCTACTGTGCAATATTTAATATTTTTGATAATATATAATACTGTGCAATTTCATTAATGTGCAATATCTGTATACTGTGCAGTGGGGAACCTTCAGGGCCTTCTACGCCTTCAGAGAAGGCCTAAACATAATAATAAATAATAATGAATTTAATAATAATAATAATTAAGTATTCAATAAAACAAATCTTTTTTATTTTTTTATTTCTATCCCATTTAATTTTATACAATACATTTAATACATTTTCTCTCATCTATGTTCTAAAGTTAAGCTTACTGTCAAGGTCATGTCCTGAAAACATGTTATCCAATCAGAATCGTCTGTCTCTATTAAGGCCCGGTTAGCTGGCTCATTCATTGGTTAAGACTTCACGAATCCCGGGGAAGGCCAAGCTATGTGTTTTGGTGTGGAGAGTGACGGGCAAATCGACCAATCACGCTTTGATTTCAAGTGGGCGGGAAAAAAACAAAAGATCGTAGGCCTTCATGAAGTCGAATCTCTGCAGAGTGGTGAGAGCGGTTGAGTTAAATGGCGGAAGACGAGAGTGACGTTGTGGCTAGCTTGATAGCATCGCCTTTTTCAAGGCGGCCTTTCACAGAAAAACTTGAAATAATAAAAAACGGAAGACCAACTCCAGAACTGGAATTAAAAGAAAAGGTTAAGAAAGTGGAAAGGCATTTCAAGACCGAAAATGATCAGCGATATCCATGGATGACGGGCTGTAAGAAGCTGTACTGCTGGAGTTGTTTACTTTTTACAACTGACAAGTCATCCACCTCGCTCAGCGGCGGATTTGTCAGCTTTACAAATCTGACAAAGTCAGCCCACCTGCAAGCGACGGTCAGTTTGAAAACTTTTGGGGACACAAGAGTTGATCTTCAGCTAGATGAGCAGCGCCCAGCTCCTCCGTGGAGCGGTCTTTCTCGGCTCTGAAGCACATCAAGACGCACGCCAGGAACAGTACTGGTCAGGATCGCCTGGGAGCATTGGCACTGATGTACATAGAGAAATCCCTTCTTTTGGAGCTCAAATCAAAGGACAAACTTTATGACGCCGCCCTCGCCCACTTTTCATGTAAGGTAGGCCTATGTTATAAACCACCTTGATTATTATTTCAAGGGATTAAGATTACTGGATGTATTTATTGCAGAGGTTGTCCCAGCGCAAATTGCCTTTAATTCAATATCGAATCAATCAATCAATGTATCAGAAGTGTGCGGTTGGATTTTTGTTTTTAGAGGGTTTTTATTCCCCCATGCTCACTTGTCTGTCCCTTTCCCTGTGGCGAATTAAGGAGGTATAGTATAACCTATAAATTCAAATTGTGACTTTAATTTATTGCACTATGCGTAATTGCGCATGGAGAGGCATTTGCATAGTACATATTAAAACATAGTCTTTGTATTACAAGCTTTGTGTAACTTTTGGCGTATTGTGATTTTGAAGTTGTATTGTAGATTGATGATGCTCATGGATTTATGTCTGGATGATTTGTAATGCGCCGTGATTTCTTAGCGCTGTCCATTGTGACGGGGTGACATTCTGGGTGACCTAATTTTATCTTTCCAGATTTTGGCTTTAGAGTATGTTTATTTAATTTCAACTATGTAGCCTAAATGGTCTTCAGTTTTCTGAAGTTAATGTTGAGAATGTTTCTTGTTGCGGAGAATGTTATTAACGTTATGGTCTATTTGTTTGCATCTTGGTCATCGTTAATTAAAGGATTGCACTTGTTAAACCCTTTCAATTCATCGTACTGTTGCTTTTTTCCGCGATGATTTCTTTTCTCGGCGGTGATGGCCGAGGTGAAGGCCCAGCTGTAGTACTCACGGTTCGCCACTGATACTGTGCAATATCATTACTCCACACTGCATATCACACTGTATATGAAACCATATACGGTGAAACCATTATTTTTTTAATATGTATATAGTGTACTGTGCACCTTCCCCCCCACACTGCACTGTACTACTTATTTTATTCCATGTTGTTATATTTCTTTTATAACAACATGTTATGTTGGCACTGGAAAAGGAGTTGCTTTTAATCTGGTTGTACATGTGTATAGTGACAATAAAAGGCCTTCTATTCTATGACTTTTTTCGACACTGTATACTATGACTTTTTATGACTTTTCAATGTACCATAATAATAATAATAATAATAATAACAGACAATAGAAAACAGAAACAATGAAGCTAACTGGAGGTCAGACTGACTGGTCTTACCCAACAGCTGATGGTAACCTTTGACCCTGTGGTGAGCACAAATAAAAGAAAAAAACAAAAACAAAAATAACATGAATAAAAAGCAGAATGAGTTCAGTGAATAATAACGGCAAATAAACAATGAGTAAAGCGATGAATGACAAGCAGATAAACTGATAAAATAAATGATGTTGTGAATGAAGAAGAAAAGACGGTTGGTACCAGATAGCCCTGATGGTGACCTTTAACCCCGGGGTCAGATCCTGTGGGACAAACTCGCAGTGGCAGCTCTTGTTGTCATCGGCCATGTCTTCTCCTGGCAGGCTGGCGTCTGAAACAACAACATTGCAATGTGTGTGAAACATTGAGCTGCACCTGGATGAAACACATTACCTTATTATGTCCTGATTATGGCTGCATTACCCGGGACGGTGGGACTTACTCCTACTGTAAAGTGTCCTGAAATAATAATCTGTAATGATTTGACACTATAAATACAGCTGAATTGAAGTCCATAGTGTTTAAACATTATGTCCCAGTTTGTGGTAATATGATTGAACACAACTTAATTCAGCAATATGCTCCCCACGAGGACTAATAATAAATAAAATAAAACAATGTGCATGTGTGCATGTGTGCATGCCTGTGTGCTTGCTTGTGTGTGCGTGTGCATGCTTGTTTGCTTGTGTGCTTGCTACTACAACTACTATCTAGTCACTGAACCATTACCTTTATTGTGACTATTATTGCCACTGTTCACACCCCCCCCTCCCCCCCGGCATGGTCAGACACCCCCTACCAAGAGCCTGGGTCTGTCCCAGGTTTCTTCCTGAGAGGGAGTTTTTCCTCGCCACTGTCGCACTGCTTGCTCTTGGGGAATTACTGGAATTGTTGGGTCTTTGTAAATTATAGAGAGTGGTCTAGACCTACTCTATCTGTAAAGTGTCTTGAGATAACTCTTGTTATGAATTGATACTATAAATAAAATTGAATTGAATTGAATTGTGTGCCTGCTTGTGTGCGTGTGTGCATGCTTGTGTGCGTGCGTGTGTGCGCTGACCTGGGGAGCTCTTCTGTCTGAACTCTTCGTCCTGCATCTCTATCAGCACTGCAGGAGGAGAGAGGAGACAAACCTTCATCAGAGGAAG
Source organism: Perca schrenkii (assembly GCA_025617405.1). Classification (NCBI taxonomy): domain Eukaryota; kingdom Metazoa; phylum Chordata; class Actinopteri; order Perciformes; family Percidae; genus Perca; species Perca schrenkii. The sequence continues at coordinate 42,697,949 of CM046790.1, read as the reverse complement.
ACCATACTCTACTCATCATCACTACATCATCTAAGGGCTGAATCCAGTCAGCGAGCTCGCTCTTTGGGTCACGGTATTCTAACGGGGATCCATCTATTCATCAGATCAATCTCAGTTTGTTAATGATGAATCCTCCAGGCTCTAAAGCTATCGTTAGGGTCCTGGAGCAGTTTTGATTGTGCAGTTTTGATTGTTCTGATTGGTTGGACTCCCCCTCTCACCTTCAGAGTTTTGGCGGGAGGCAGCTCCTCGGATCCTGAAGGCCTGTCGGGTTCTGCTACGTTCTCCGAAGCTCCAGCTCTTTGGAACCTTGCTGGGACTGTCCTCCAGACTGGGTTCCAAGCTGGGGGACCGTCGCAAGGCCTGGACATTCCCCAGGACTCCAGGACCTCCAGGACCAACACCAGGAGTACCACCGGATCCAACTGTGGGAGTCCCTGGAGACAGAAAGTAGGGAAGCAAAGAAGGAAGTCAAGAATGGGACACACCAGATTATGGTTTGTTGTCCTGTAGTCTGGTTCAATGGAAGCAAATTTCCAGGATAAAGCCTGTTCGCTCTCTGTGTTTCTGTTTTCCCCTACGGGGAACAACAACATACTTTGAGCTAGCAAGCTACTTTCTTTCTTTAAACCAATCACAGCTTTCCATGGCGGTGCTAAGCCAAGGATGCAGCGATGGGGTCCCATGCAGAATAAATATCAGAGATAGTGGAAGAGAAGGTGAAGGACATGTAAGTCTTTATCCCAGGACTGTACAGTACATCCAGTAAACAAGATCAAGTTTATACAAACCAAACTAAACAACCTGCTGTACTGTTCATTCTGTCCAGTAGGCCCACAAATGTTACTTACTTTACTTTCTCAACATAGAACCTGTCGGGAGGATCAAACCTCCACCTCAAATAAACTAAACTAAAACTAAACCTCAACACCACAGGAAACACATGATAAGTGGTGGAATGTTAACTATGTTCATTTACTCCAGTACTGTACTTCACTCCAAATGTTGATGTTTATTGTACTTTACTTGAGTCTTCTCTTTTCATGCCACTTTCTACTTCTACTCCGCTACATTTAAGAGAGAAATATTGGACTTTTTACTCCACTACATTCATTTGACAGCTTTAGTTACTAGTTACTTTAGTTACTTCACTACATTCATTTGACAGCTTTAGTTACTAGTTACTTTAGTTACTCCACTACATTCATCTGTTACAGCTTTAGTTACTAGTTACTTTAGTTACTCCACTACATTCATCTGTTACAGCTTTAGTTACTAGTTACTTTAGTTACTCCACTACATTCATCTGTTACAGCTTTAGTTACTAGTTAGCCCTGATGCCCTGAGATTCCTGCACACAGAACACATGTATTTTATAAATTCTGATGTTTGATTCTAAAGTAAACTAACCGACAATATAACGGCTACTAGTCAGCTGAGATGATGAGACCATTAAACACACAGCTGGTTGGATCCTTTACACACACTACAATGGTTTAATACGTTAACTAATCTCCTGATGATACTTACACACTTTAACTGAAGAAACATTTTCACTGCAGGACTTTTACTGCAACAAAGTATTTATAGAGTGTGGTATTAGTACTTTTACTGAAGTAAAGGATCTAACTACTTCTTCAACTGCTGCAAATGACAATAATCTGATAGTTCTTTGTGAACTGTTCAACAACTGCAACATTTAGAAACATAAGGCCCACCGTGCTGAGGGGAACCTTTCCCTTTGGTTCCTGAACTCCGGGGAGACGAGAAGACCCTCTCCTTCAGACTGACCTTCTGACTGCAGGGACAACAGACACACACATTTATTTAAATAAAGATTGTTCTAAAACTGTTGTTACCTAATCTTTCGAAAACCCGGTTTAAGACAATTAACGTTTAAAGGGAAGCTTGATTTTCTTTCAATTAATATGCATTAATATGCAACGTGGAAACACAAAGGGTAACTACCATTTTTTTTTCAACCTTGCTTTTTGTCCAATAAATGTGAAAAAAAACGGTAGTTACCCTTTAACCATTTCAGAGAACGGTCGGGAAGCAAAAGTTAATTAAAGCTGCAAGCAGCAATGACGGGCCCTCGCTTCTTGCATCGGGGCGTACTGGCAAACGCAACATCACATGTAGACAACACATTCTAAGTTTCATGTAAATTGGAATAACTTTTGCCAAGATACAACCGTTCCTGTTTCAACAGCCACCTACAGGAAGTTATTCCTCCATAACTTGCGCATTGTTTTAGCTATCAAAATAATTTTGATAATTTTAGTCACGAGGTTCCACCGAGTCCATATCCAAGTTTTCGTGCAGATTGGACTCACAGCACATGGAGGAGTTAGACAAAGTATGTTTCCCATATATCGTTATGTGGCTAATTAATAAAATAAATTCTAACAGCGCCATCTAATGGCCGATTTACTCTACATTTGGCATGGATGCTCAAGCCCCTATGCGGAACATCTGTGTCATGTTTGGTGGCAATCAGAATAAATCTTGGTAAAATACGCAACTTCCTGTTTCGACAGCCCCTACAGGAAGTTGGTCCTCTGTAACTTGTGCATTGTGTTAGCTATCCAAATTCTTTTGATAACTTTTTGTCAGGAGGGTCCACCGAGTCTACGTGGATATTTTTGTGCAGATGGGACTCACGCTCTAGGAGGAGTTACAAAAAGTAGGTTTCGCTCAAAGCAAATTAGCTAATTAATTAAAAAAATTAAAACAACGCCATCTAAAGGCCAATTGATGACATATTTGGCAAACAGCCTCATTGGCACATGAGGAACAACTTTCTTAAGTTTTGTGTCCATTGGAATAACTGTATGCAAGATACAACCGTTCCTGTTTCCACAACCACCTCCAGGAAGTTGGTCCTCCATAACTTGCGCATTGTTTTAGCTATCAAAATTCTTTTGATAACTTTTTGTCACGACGGTCCTCCAAGTCTACATGCAAGTTTTCGTGCCGATCGGACTCACTTCCCAGGAGTAGTTAGACAAAGTAGGCTTCCCATATGTCAATATATTGCTGATTAATTAAAAAAAATGTAAACAGCGCCATCTAATGGCCGATTGCCACCAACTTTGGCACAGATGCTGAACCAGCCATGAGGAACAACTTTGTCAAGTGTCAGGGCAATCGGAATAATTGTTGCCAAGATAACGCAACTTCCTGTTTAGAAAGGAAGTTGCTATAACTTGTGAATTTTTTCAACTATCAAAATTCTCTGGATAACTTTTCGTCATGAGGGTCAATAGATAGTACCTGCAAAGATTCAAGAAGATTGAAATCACAGCCTAGGACGAGTTCGAAAGAATGTAAAACACCTGAAAAATTCATGATTAAAAATGGCCGCCTTCCAGTTGGGCGGAGCTAATGAAGGTAAATAGGAAATATGTCTGCAATGATTAGAACAATATGGTTATTAAATCTGGTGAAGATCAGAGCAACTATGCCCAAGTTAAGACCTTCCACGCCTTAGGGGGCGCTATGGAGCCCGCTTACAGGTATGGCCCAAATCACTGTACAGTCTCACAAAGCTCCCAGTTGTTTATGTTGGCACCAATTTTTGTGAGTTTTCGTATATATTGAGGCCGTCAAAAATGTGCCCAAGGGCTAAAACCAATTAGGGGGCCCTATAGAGCAACCGTACCACTCCCAGGCCTAAATGTGTATTCAGATGAAAGAGTTTAATATTCTGCACATGGCTGCAAAAAGAGAGTTTTCGTGCATCCTAAAGTCCTCAAACAAGTGTTCGTATAATGAAGATTTTTGCACGAAAACCAAGATTTTGGAAATTTTTGAATTTTGTAATTTTTTTTAAAAATAGCTCCATGGAGTTCAATATGAGACCTATGTTCCCTCAAAAGTTGGTATTTAACTTCTTACTTTTTTCGGAATTAAGGCGCACGTTAGGGGGCGCTATGGAGCCCCCTGGCAACACCCGAGGCCAAGCACTACAGAACTTTGCAATTTTCAACAGTTGTGACAGGTGTGCAAATTTTTGTGAGTTTTCATGCATGCTAACGCCCTCAAAAATGCGACAAAGGACTCGGAAAAATAATAATCTGACGAAAAACAATAGGTTCCTTCGCACTTTCAGTGCACCGTTGGGTGGTATGTCCTCCCACCCAAAAAACCCTCCGAGGATATGGGTGGTTTACAGTTTCTGATGGGGACAAAATAAATGATTAATCAGTGTGGAATGAAACTCAACCTGACAAACTAAAATGATGAACACATGACTCATCTGACCTGAGACGAACAGTTTGTTATTCTGCCTTACTAAGACACCACACACACAATAAGACTCACCTTCGGACCAACACTTCCACTGAGAGAGGACATCTACAGGAGGGAGTACTGGGAATACTGGGAATACTGGGACACGACCACTTCCACTGAGAGAGGACATCTACAGGAGGGAGTAGTGGGAATACTGGGACATTACCACTTCTACTGAGAGAGGACATCTACAGGAGGGAGTACTGGGAATACTGGGACACTACCACTTCAACCAGCTGCTGAATCCACAAACTGAAGAACAACGACTCAATGTGAACGTAAGTTTCAGGGAACAGGGAGTTGTTGAGCTGTCTGTCTGATATCTTTTATCTTTACTCCTCCACTACATTCAAATTTATTTTGAAAAAAGATATAGAAATAGAAAAAGTTCTGGCAGCTCATTACCTGGACTTTGCCCCTTAATTCTTTAATCCCCCAAAACCAACCTCTGTGGCAGAGCATAAATAATGTTTGAGATGTAAAAAACAAAAATAGAACCATGAATCATGTTCTATGGACAAAGTATACAGCCATACAACTGTTAATACACAGATATTTCTTAGAGTCTATCATTTGCATCACTCTACATATCCAGCATCACCACTTAGGAATGAGACACACCCCTGTGTTACAGGTGAAGCAACAATATTTGGCAGAAGAGGTGTGACAGAGCTCCACCCCTCACCTGAGACAAACTAGGAAACAATTTGTTCTTCGTCCTCTGCTCCTCCTCATAGTCGTCAGATTCTATTCTTATAGGGCTGGCTCAGGTTTGCCTTGGACCAGTTCTTAATTATGCTGTTATAGTTTTTAGACTGCCGGGGGACTTCCTTTGACACACTAAGCTCCTCTTTCCTCTCTCTTTCCATCTGTGCATCCATTTCCCAGAACTGCTTGTTACTAACTTAGCTCTGGGGGGCTTATTCCCCGGAGTCCTTATGTTTTCTCGCCTCGCAGTTTTACCGGGATTAGGGTGGCACCTAAATCATGGTTGCTGTTGACGTGGTCCTGCTCTGCGTCATGTTATGCCCTGCAGTGCACTGCAACACCCTGCTATGCCGTGCTACGCCCTGCTATGCCCTAATACACGCTGATTTGCCCTGCTATGCCGTGCTATGCCCTGATACGCCCTGATATGCCCTGCTACGCCCTGCTTTGCTTTTCTACACACTGCTATGCCCTTCAACGCCCTGCAATGCCCTGCTATGCTTTGCTACACCCTGGTATGCTTTGCTACGTCCTGCTATGCCTTGCTTCGCCCTGATAAGCACTGCTACGCCCTGCTTCACCCTGATATTCACTGCTACGCCCTGATATAAACTGCTACGCCCTTATGTGCCCTGCTATGGCCTGATCTGCCCAGATATGCACTGTTACAGCCCGATATGGCCTGCTAAGTCCTGATATGCACTGCTACGCCCTGATGTGCCCTGCTACGGCCTGGATATTAGATTAGATTCAACTTTATTGTCATTGTGCAGAGTATAAGTACAAAGACAACGAAATGCAGTTTGCGTCCAACCAGAAGTGCAAAAAGAGCATAAAAGTGCAATTTGATATACAAAGTATAGAAAGGTGGTGTCCTGCAATGCCCTGCTGGTCTGAGGTTTCTGCCTAAAAGAAAGTTTTTCCTTGCCAATGTTGCACTAAATGCTTGGTCTTGAGTGAATTGTTGGGTCTTTGTAAATTATAGAATGTGGTCTAGACCTACTCTATCTGTAAAGTGTCTTGAGATAACTCTTGTTATGTTTTGATACTATAAATAAAATGTAATTGGATTGAATTAAAGAGAGACACTGACAGAAAAACAGAGGATCAGATTCACCTTCAGACCAAACTAACAACTTCCTCTGAGTGAGTTCAGCTACAGGAGAGAAACGTAGAAAACTACAACACTGCTGCTTCAACCTGCTGACTCTCCACACATTGAAGTTGAGTTGGACTAAAAACTGTGAAGTTAGTAAAGGAGGGAGGGGAGCCATGATTGACTAGACTTTCTGTCTCTTTCACCCATGAGACAAAATGGCTTTCAGATTAGAGAAAGATCTCTGCTGTTCGATCTGCACCGCCGTCTTTAAAGATCCTGTCATCTTGTCATGTACGCACAGCTTCTATAAAGACTGTCTGCAGAGCTGGTGGACAGATAGACCAATCAGAGACTAAAGAAGAAGCTCCGGAGGATCAGAGTGACTCTGGACTGGAACAGAGGAAAGCTGTCTTTCTGAGCCTCAACTCAACTCAACTCAACTTTATTTATAAAGCACTTTCACAACCACAAGTGGAACCAAAGTGCTGTACATAAGGTATAAAAACATAAAAGCCAAAACAATACAAACAAAACAAACAACTTACAAAGCATTATCAAATGCTAAGGAAAACAAGTGAGTTTTAAGAGCACTCTGAAAAACCCCCAGAGAAGGACAGGTTTTTACAGACAGAGGAAGGTCATTCCAAAGCCTAGGAGCTGCAACAGAGAAAGCCCGATCACCTTTACCCTTTAAGCGCGTTCGTGGAACTACAAGAAGTGACTGATCATTTGATCGCAGAGATCTGCTGGATTGACATTTGCTGATTAAATCAGTAACATACTCAGGGGCTAAACCATGCAGGGACTTAAAAACATACAACAGCGCTTTGTAATGGATTCTGTATCGTATGGGTAACCAATGTAGTTTCATTAAAACCGGAGTAATGTGTTCTCTCTTCTTAGTACCAGTTAAAAATCTGGCAGCTGAGTTCTGAACGAGCTGCAAACGGGACAGAGAAGCCTGACTCACACCCAGATACAACACATTACAGTAATCCAAACGTGATGACACAAAGGCATGAACAACCTTCTCCATATCATTAAAAGTAAGGATAGATTTCAATTTAGATATTGATCTAAGATGGAAGAAACTGTTCTTAACGGCAGCATTGATTTGCCGGTCAAATTTAAGCTCAGAGTCAAAAAATGACACCAAGGTTCCTCACGCTAGACAGTTTTTTCCCCAGGAAACAAACCCAGGCAGTCATCATCCACACCCCCCTATTTCCAAATAAAATCATCTCGGTCTTATCCTCATTTAATTGGAGAAAGTTATTTGCAAGCCAACACTTAACTTCTGCCAAACATGCTTGAAGAGACTGAATGGCACTGTCCTGCCCATGTTTCAGTGGCAGATAAATTTGGGAATCATCAGCATAAAGATGATACTGAATCCCAAATTTATCAAAAATATAACCTAGAGGCAGCATATAAAGTGAAAATAAAATTGGTCCCAGTATTGAGCCCTGCGGAACCCCACACACAAGGGGGGCAACAGAAGAAGAATAGTCCCCTAAACTGACTGAAATAGTTCTATCCTTCAAATAGGAAGAGAACCATTTAAGGGCTAAGCCCTGAATACCAACCTGATCTCTAAGACGATCAATGAGAATTTTATGATCAACCGTATCAAATGCCGCCGTAAGATCTAACAACAGCAAGACAACACGGTTTCCAGAATCAACACTTCGTAGGATATCATTAGACACCCTCAAAAGAGCAGATTCTGTACTATGACCAGCTCTGAAACCTGACTGGAATCTGTCGGAAATATTATTTCTAACTAAGAAGTCATTAAGCTGTGCTTTCACAATTTTTTCTAATATCTTAGAAATAAAAGGCAATTTTGAGATCGGGCGAAAACTACTCTTGTCAAATGGGTCTAAGCCATTTTTTTTTTAAAAGGGGCTGAATAACCCCATGCTTAAAACTAACTGGAACAACACCAGATGACAAACTAATATTCATAATAGACAGAATACTTGGGCCAATTGAATCAAGTACCTGCTTAAACAGAGAAGAAGGGAGCACATCACCAGGAGACCTGATACTAACAATCACATACACACCTTCACACACACTTTCACTGAGAGGATGTTTCCATTCATTGACACTGATGATAAAGTGAAGATATTACCACTGCAGGTCTGTGTGACTGTATAAAAGGAATAGATTATTTCCGGGGTTTATCTAAAAAGATCATACAGATAAAATCAGTAAATTTGGACCAGAAAACAGTTTGTGATTGACAGCAGATTCAAATGGGTTTTGGTGGTGGGAGGGGCTTCCTTTTGAATATAAATGATATCTTTAAAGTGACGTTTTCTTTAAGAGGCTTTTCACTGTAAAACTTTATTGACCATGGGACATTTAAACATTTATAACCAACAGCCATCTATTAAAAGAAAACTGCTGTCTGAATATTTAATGTTGATGGATCTTTTAGTCGTTTATCTTATGAATTAATATGTTCACAGTGTGGTGATTAACATCCTGTAACTTCAACACATATTATAATTATAATAACTCTGTTTATTCCAGATTATTGATTGTTGTTGGTGAAAGTTAATCTTACAGAAGGTTCTTTAGTTCATGTTGTTATTTATGTAACACATTATAATAATCATATGAAAAAGAAATGATTATTGATTATATGTTGACTAATATCTAAATGTTTATAAATGCTTTACAAAGTATTCATTAAACATTAACAAGGAATTATAATCATTAACTTTATAATACTGAACTAATGATTTGTAAAACTTTCCAGATGTTTCTTAAAGATTTACAAATCATTCGTTAATCATTAATAAATCATTCATACATCAGTACATATATACTATCTTCACTAAAGCATCTAAAGTAGTCTTAAGTGTTAAAGCTTCACAAGCTTTTTCCAGCGTTTTTGTCGCTTTCGGTCAGAGCAAAGTTCAGTCATTTGATCTGCACCAGAGTGTAAAAAGCTTTCCCACCACCTCAAACAAAAGGTATGAAAGTAACAGTTTGGGTTCAAATCAGATGTTACTTCACTTCCTGAAGGTTACCACGTGATGCAGAACATGACGTAGCTCCATTTGTTCCCTAAAGAAAAAAAAACTCAGTTTCCTTTTCTTTTCTAACGGGACATGAACCCTGGTCTCCTGGGTGAAAGTTCTGTGTTTGTTTGACCCATCCAGCAGTTTGAACATAGCTGCTGTCAAAAGATCTATTATAAACAGTAGCTCTTTTAAATATTACTGCCGTAGTATTTTATATGATGCAGTTAGACTAAAGAGGAATAAACGACCAGTATCCTTGTATGGTTTGGAGGACTTGTTGGATCATTAAACAATCAGGTGTAACAAAAACCGATCGGACAAATTCGGCACGATTATTAATACATGGAGGACCACCGATTCAGTCTGTCTTTAGTTAGTATCAGAGAGTGGACACTGACCTGGGGGACTGCTCAGGCTGGGCATCCTTCCTGGAGACAGACAGACAGACAGGTTGTTATTGTCCACTATTGAATTAAGAAGAATTTTATGGATTCTAGTTGGACATTTTTCAGTTGTCTAAGAATCCTGCAGTCGTTGTCGATGCAACTTTGTAAACTTCTCAGACCTGAATGAAAGTCCTGATTTGTTCTTGAGGTTCCTCAGTAAATCCAGCTGATTGAGAGGAGGAATCAACCTGCTGACACAGAATGATTCATGATGACGGGTGCTGATATAATAATATCATAATCTAGAATGTAAAGGTTGTGTCTGTAGGTAGTACAGGTGTAGTCTCACCTGTACATGGGGACTGAGACAGTCCTCTCATAATAGTCCCAGGTAGAATTCAGATCAGTTCGGCTCAGATTGGTGGCGTAAACCCTCCACGCTGCCTGTAGTGACAGAAATTGTTGTTTCCATGGAAACAGGTGCTGACAGAGCAGGAAGGATCCTCTTGACTCCGGGGATTTTCAAACTAAAAGCCCTACTCTGGAGATGTTAAACAGTTTAGTTTAAGTCTTTGGCTTCGTCTAGACTGGATTGCTCTCCTTTTTAACATCATCTGATCTGCTCAGTCATTTTAATCTTTAATCTGTGTGTGGGTGATTTTGGCTGAACGATGACTCAGCAGAACCTGAAGGATGTACAGACAACTATCACTGGATTACTGCAGTACTGAAGAAACGGTCAAAACAAGTTCTGCTGCTGGTTGGATGGCCAGATAATGTGATTCATCCAGACATGACGGCGTTTGATTTTTAGACGTATCTGGGACTTCCATAAGTGAGTGGTTATTTCGGACATGTTGATGATGGAAAGAAACATTTTGGTTCCTGTAGGTTTACACCGGCATGAAAAAGCACAAATGATGCCAATATGATCAGCAAATCAAACTCACACAATTAAAGCAAAGCGGATATTCGCTCCACCGGTGTGTATGCACCATATGTCACACTGAATGAATATGTTTCCTGTCCTAGTTCACATTTCATGTTTCATAAAGAGGAATATGTTTGTTTCAATGTGTCATGGGTTAGGATATTATTATGATTATTATAAGATTATAAAGAAGAAGAAGAAGAAGAAGAAGAAGAGGGCAGTGTTGGTTCACCTGGATAAGTCCAGCCGCCGGGTTTCTTCTCTTCTCAAAGTGTTTCTGTCGGTGCTGCTCCTGAACCTTCAGGGCAAAACCAGAACCCAGGATCCCCTGAGAGACAGACAGGTTAGAGAGAAAGACATGCAGAGAGGACAGGTTAGACAGACAGACAGGCAGAGAGACAGACAGGTTAGACCGACAGGCAGAGAGACAGACAGGTTAGAGAAACAGGTTAGATAGAGACAGACAGGTTAGAGGGACAGACAGGTCAGAGAGAGAGAGACAGACAGGCAGAGAGACCAGTTAGAAAGACAGAAAGGTTAGAGAGACAGACAGACAGACAGACAGACAGACAGACAGACAGACAGACAGACAGACAAAGATCAGGTGACTCACAGCGGGCAGAGCGAAGAAAGAAACTCCGATCAGAGTGAAGGTAGCAGCCAGCAGACGTCCGTTCCAGGTGATTGGGAACTTGTCTCCGTATCCGATGGTTGTTAAGGTGATCTGAAAAAGACAGACACAGACCAATCAGATTGCTATATAGATCTCTCCATCTAGAGATCCGTTACTGAGACAGAACACACCTGCTCTGCTGTTAAACTGGCCCATAATAACACTAAACTTTATCTTCCCAAAATGATTTTATTGTCTGTTTCAAACTGCATCAGATCAGTTTGAAGGCATACACATTACTGTCTGCCTGTTACACACATTACCGTGTGGCTGTTACACACAGCGTTCAGTGAAAATTACATCCCCCAACCCAACCTTTCACCAGGTTTACCCGTGTCTGGACACCTGTGTTAGTGTGTATTAGTGTGTGTTAGTGTGTATTAGTGTGTTACAGTGTGTTATTGTGTTTTAGTGTGCGTTAGTGTGTGTTAGTGTGTGTGCTAGGGTGTATTAGTTTGTTTTCTCTCACCAGTCCCCACCAGAGGGCGTCTGCATACGTCTCAAACTGTTCATTGTCCTCTTTTTCTGCCAAATAAACGAGGAAACTGGCCAGAATGAGACACAGGAAGCCGATATACCACGCAGTGATCAACTCCTGCAGAGACAGACAGACAGATAGACACACAGACAGACATCATAATACAGTGAGACAGAGTCATGAACAGAGGTTAGAAGTTAAGGTTATCAATAATCCTAATCGATACATTCCCGGATCAATGGAAACCGTCAGATGTCAGGAAGATGATACCAAAGAATAAAAACTGCTGACACACCATTACAAACAGCTGACACAGTTTAAATACTGCTGACCCAGTGAAACACTGAGTGTGTTCACATGCAGTTTAAAAAACAGATAATATTCTGGTTAACAGAGCTAATAACTTTGTTAGTAACAGGGGGATTCCTGCTGGTATTAACCTTAGTAACAGGGGTAAACTCTGGTTAAGTTTCTGCAAATGCTCCATAGGTTCTAACTGTCCCTTCCCACTCTGCTGCCATGGTTTCTGACCCAGAAACAGATAGTTGGAAGCAACAGCTCCAAAAACAACAGCAACAACACAAGCTTTAAACCTTTAAACACACTGCAGACTTCAAAATGGTGACAATATGATACAACTTTATTGTCAGTTTACACTGAAATTCATTTTGGGTTCCCAAGCAGCTTCGCTCAAAAGAAGAAATACAAATAAAAATACACAGTTAGACAACAATTATAAATTTAGGGACTCTTAATTGCTTGTTAGAAGGCAGAATATGGTATCCAGTGTAAAACGTGCATGGAATCAGAGGAGATGCTGATAGAGAGTCTGAGCCATAGATATAGAACAATAGATATGACATGTAATTCTGACTTGCCATTCCAGGATGGAAGCACTTGGCGGCCATCTTACCAGGGTTAAGTTTTAGAATTGCTTCCATTGGAACCAATGGGGAAAGAGGCTCATGTTGTCTTTATAATCCTTATATTTTTCTACCAATACATCAATAGTAGTTTTAATTCAAAGTAATGACTGTAAGACAACTGTGCCTTTCTAGAAAGAAACAAAAAATAGAGATTTGGGTGGGGTTTTGATTGATATAGCTCCAAGAGAACAAGTAATTCGTTCAATTATAAAGATAATCTCATAATTTTGCATTTATATTGCAGGTAATCATTTTTTTTTTTCAATTTTGCCTGAACTTAATATGTAAAAACTGTCTTTGGTATTCTGAATGGCTAATATACATTAAACAATATTTTTTTATGTAGAAATCCTAAATAGATTCAGTATTTTGGTCTATAGAGCGGTAGACACATGAGAGAAACATCCGACTGTAATTTATTAATACATTTATTTATGCCTGTAGATTATACTAGAACTATAACTATTAACTATAAGACCACATTTCCCATCAACACCGCTCCTTCCTGTTTAGCGTTTGTTTTCTTCCTGTCAACCGGCAGCATGGATTTTGTTTTGACGATGAGCGGAGTAGTTGGAGAGCCTCGCTAGCTTCAATGAGTTTTTGTTGATAAAGACTATAATGAAGTCAGAACCGCTGATGGACTTCTCGCAATTTTCATTGCGCTAACGTTATGGAAATTACATTTACGATAGTAATGCAGAGACTTTGCTGCTGAAGTAGGAATCCTTTCTGGAAGTTACTTTACCTCATCAAGACATGGATTATTAAGTTTTAATTTGCTTTACGGAAAGGAAAATCGTGTAAAGATGAGGTAAGATGACAACAATAGATGTTAATATATGATGACTGACAGCAGGATTCAACATGGCTAATGTTTGGGGAGCTAACGTTAGGTGGTGTGCCGTTAGTGCGACTGGTCGGTTAGGGCTCCGTGTTGCTGGATGTGGCTAATGATGATTTGTGTAACGTAACTTTACTCTATGTGTAACGTTACATTTTAACGTACCGTTAGCTTGCTGGATATGTCTTGAGATATTATAAAATGAGATTTAGGAGTAAAGAAGAGTACTTGTCGTTAACTTTAATTTAACTGAAAACTTAACACAGATTGAGTTAAATCAGCCGCATAGCAGTCAATTAACGACGTTTTAAAACAACTGTTATAACGTTAACGTTACTAAATGTCTTATTTGAAGTCAAAAATCAATCAACTAAAACACTGTTTGCTGTTCATAAATGCTGTTAAGAGCTAGCTAGCAATCACCACTAACTGACATCTCAGCCGGTCTGTTAACAATTGCTAGGTAACGTAACTAGCTAGCTAGTTCACCAACTTTTCTGTATTTATAGTTAAAGAAAGAAGAGAAAAATACTCCATCTACTCCTACTGACATGTGGAAAGTGATGGCAGCCTCCTGGTCTCTTTGGTCCTCCTGGTAAAGCAGTTAGGTGCTGCACAGCTGATAACCATACTTGCTGCCATAGGGGACAATTGTAAACAGTACCCTAGTAAGATGGCGGACAGTTGTGCCATAAGTTATGACGTCATGTCATATCTATTGTTCTATATCTATGGTCTGAGCACGCTTTTCTTGTGCATTGTTTGAAAGGAGTGTGCAACAGGTTGACCAATGATCTTAGTGCAAATTTTGAGTTGATTGTATAATTTAGTTTGAAGTATAGCAGATAGGCTGCTGTACAGCATACCACTCTGAATCAGTTATAAAACAGAGAGATAATCTGGCCGCTGGTGATGATGATCTACAGAAAAAGTAAAGTCGCTGCTTGGACCAATTCTATTTACCTTATATCTGCTTCCTCTAGGCAATATTATTAGGAAACACTCCCATTAACTTTCACCCTTATGCAGATGATACCCAATTATACGTATCAATCAAGCAAGACGAAACCAGTCAGTTAGTTAAACTTCAAGCATGCATTAAGGACATAAAATGACCTACAATTTCCTGATGTTAACCTCAGACAAAACCAAGGTTATTGTGCTGGGCCCTAAACACCTCGATTGAGCTACTCTGGATGGCATCGCACTGGCCTCCAGCACTACTGTCAGAAATCATGGAGTTATTTTTGATCAGGATACAGTATATCCTTTAACATCCACTTAAAACAAACCTCAAGAACAGCCTTTTTTCATCTTCGTAACATTGCCAAAATTAGGAACATCCTGTCTCAAAACGATGGTGAAAAACTAGTCCATGCATTTGTTACTTCCAGGCTGGAGTACTGTAATTCCTTACTATCAGGTTGCCCAAATAAGTCCCTTAAGACTCTCCAGCTGATCCAGAATGCTGTAGCACGTGATCTGACAAGAACTAAGAAAAGAGATCATATTTTTTCTGTATAAGCTGCTCTGCATTGGCTTCCTGTAAAATCCAGGATTGAATTTAAAATCCTTCTCCTGACCTACAAAGCTCTAAATGGTCAGGCACCATCATATCTTGAAGAGCTCCTAGTACCTTATTGCCCCACTAGTGCACTGCGCTCCCAGAATGCAGAGTTACTTGTGGTTCCTAGAGTCTCTAAAAGTAGAATGGGAGCCAGAGCCTTCAGTTATCAGGCTCCTCTCCGGTGGAACCAGCTCCCAGTCTGGGTCCGGGGGGCAGACACCATCACCACATTTAAGAGTAAACTTAAAACTCTCCTCTTTGATAAAGCTTATAGTTAGGGAGTGAGGAGTTGCAGTGTTTGCCTAGACCGGCGGGGAAGGGTGTATAGCTACAGACCCGGCACCCCTTCTCTTCTATGCTTCTCTTCATAGCTAAAGACTGGCTCAGGTTTGCCTTGGACCAGCTCTAAGTTATGCTGTTATAGTTTTGGACTGCCGTGGGACTTCCTTTGACACACCGAGGTCCTCACTCCTCTCTCCTCCTCACTCCTCTCTCTTTCCATCTGTGTGCATTCATGTCCCAGAAATGCTTGTTATTAACTTAGCTCTGGGGGAATTGTTTGGTCTTTGTAAATTATAGAGTGTGGTCTAGACCTACTCTATCTGTAAAGTGTCTTGAGATAACTCTTGTTATGATTTGATACTATAAATAAAATTCAATTGAATTGCTGTATCTTTTTACTGTATCACTGTCAACAAGACCTGTTTCTGGACGGATGAGCAGACACATTTTTTTCTCCAAGTTGTGGTGATGTTGACAAAGGTCAACCGGAAGAAAAGGTTTTTTGCGACCAGTTGTACGATGGCAGATGGAGGTAGAGTTACTACGTCATTCTTCCTGCTCATGTTTATGGAGAGAACTGGCAGTATTCTGCGAAACACCGGACGTCATTCATTTGTTGATAGCAAGACTACGGTCTACTATTTAACAATTACAACATTAGAAACAGCTAGATGCTATCATCTACGGTCCCTTTCTTCTGACTGTAGCTTTGGTCCAGGAGAAGATGTCGTCAGGTGGTGTCCAACTATCATTGGATGTTTCAACCCTAAAACACAACATCCTCCGGTTGGCAGGATAGCAATGGTGGCCAGTCACTGCCCATCTTCTCCTGGCTTCCATCTTAACTCCTCCCTCTTGTTTCAGAGCCAACAAGAGGCACTTTCTGCTGCCTCTACTAACCTGCAAGAAGCTGTCTTCCTCTCTCTTCCTGCTTCTTCCAGAGCTATGAATGTCTTCGGACTGCACCGGGAAACCCTAGCAGCCAGGCCCCCACCCTTTGTCCCTGCATTGCTGGACCAGTTCCTGGTACTTATTTTATTTATTTATTTTATTTTATTTTATTTTATTAGGACAATGCACATTAATCAAAATTTCTGTTAGCCAGAAGGCTAATTTTCAACTGTAATCCTAGTTACCCAGCATGCATGTCTTTATGGTGGAGGAAACCGGACCACCGAAGGAAACCCACGCTGACACAGGGAGAACACGCAAACTCAGAACATAGAAAGGCCCTGTCCGGACTGGGGATCAAACCCTGCACTGCCAACTTGTTGTAAGGGAGAAGTGCTAACCACTGAGCCACAGTGCCGCTTTGGTGGCTTTCCTCTCTGAGGCCTCTTTGCATCCGTCTTCCCACAGGACCGTTAGTTCAATTACGATAATCAAGGATATGTTTGGCTCCTCAGAACAAATGAACACATCATGCCTCAGGGATGTTTGGAAAGTGTAGTTTCTTCCCCTGGTCCACCCTCATCCCCGCTGACTGTGCCGCCTTGCACCCTGCCAGTATGTGCACCAACATGATCAAATAAATAAAATTTAATTTAATATGTTTTTTGTACTTATTGCACATTGGATTGGGGTTAAACCATGTTGAAAGAGCCAGGCCTTGAACTCAAAATAATCTGCAAAATAATCTGCAAACTGATTAAGAATGAAAATGATCAATAGTAAGAGACAGACGGACAGAAAGACAGATATTTCCCAGGTTACCTTGCTGTGGGCGTACACGACTGACCCCAGCAGTTTCCAGGTCCCTCCCCGCCGGTCCATCCGGATCATCCTCAGAATCTGAAGGAAGCGGAGCGACCTGATGGCTGAAGTGGCGAAGACGTTTCCCTGAGTCCCTGCAGCCAATACTGAGATGGACGCTATCAGCACCATGATGTCTGCAGACAGACAGGCACACAGGGAGATAAACAGACAGACAGGCAGACAGACAGACAGACAGACAGACAGACAGGTGGTTAGAATGTCTCACATTCAACCTTTTGAAACATTTGTTTCTTTCTAATAATTTGACTTCTATAGCACTTTTCAAACATTAAGCACAAAGTGCTTTCACATTAAAAGATTTACAAACAATTAAAGAATTAGACACTCATGTTACCCCCACTGACATACCAACATTAGAACATGGGAGCTAGGCATGGGCCAGTTACCGGTTTCAAGGTATACCTTGGTCTGAAAAAGTCCCAGTTTCAAAACAACTAAAGTTTTCTGTCATACTGTTCCTGCAGAATGTGCGGTTAGAGCTGATTTCTGACAGTAGTGCTGGAGGCCAGGGTAAAGCCTTCCAGAGTAGCTTAGAGTTTAACATCAGGAAATTGGATTTTATGTCCTTAATGCATGTTTGAAGTTTAACTAACTGACTGGTTTCATCTTCCTTAAATGAAAGATATAACTGGGTATCATCTGCATAACATGTATAGTTAATGGGATGTTGTCTAATAATATTGGAGAGTTATAAAGGACTTATTAGAGCAAGCTGATCATAAGGAATTACAGTAGCCCAGCCTGAAATAAACCAACGCATGTCATCAGACTCACCGATGACACAGAAAGGTTTTCTAGCGAATTTGAGTCTTCCTCTCCATCCTCTGTAGCGACAGCAGCAGCCTGCAGCCCAGATCCTCACCATGTACTCCACCCCGAACACCACGATGGTCACCACTTCCTGTTTAACAACAACAACAAGGAACCAACTGACATCATCCATTCATCTGCCCATTCCAGACAGAACAAAGTGTTTGTTGTTCGGCTGATGGGGCTCTTTGTTTCTGTTTGGTTTTTGCTTTATTCTTTTTTGTACCACTCCTCATTAGTTATAGGTTTACCCCATCCTTGCTGATGTTTTTTTTGTATCTTGTGGGTAAAATGTTTTGATACGCTCGATAAATAAATAATGTTGAAAGAAAACAGAACCATGTGTGTGTGTGTGTGTGTGTATGTGTGTTGAGTTTAAATGAAAAGCTGACTGTGAAAGTGATCAGGTCTAAAAATATACCTAACGAAACTGAAACAAGTTCCTAAAAATATCCCAGCGTTATATTTAGGGATGTGTTCAGTGTGCGACTCTCTGATCTGAGTTTTACCAGAATGTAGAGAGCGTCCTCCGAACTCTTCTCGTACTCTCTGATGGTGGAGAACACAGACAGAACCAGACAGGAGAACACCAACAGGAATCTGAAACATTACAGAACCACATCAGACACAGTTCTCCGCCAGGCCTCAGTTATAATAACAGATGCTCCAGTTTAAACTGAGTCTGAGTGATCTGATATAGATGAAGAAAACCCAGAAATAGATCTTTTAATAGCTATCTTTCACCATGGATGGAGAAGTAAAAAGTCCTTTAAACTAACTGTTTGGGTCTCCATTCTTAATGTACACATGAAGCTGGAGCATTATAAAGATATCTGAGAGTTGTTTACAGTGTTAGTTCTCTCTGAGAATCTCTTTAATCGACTCTTTATGCTACATGTCATCCCCCCCTCCACACACACACACACACACACTCTCTCCCCTTTCATGTCTTCAGCTGTCCTGTAAAAATAAAGGCCAGAAATGCCCAAAACAATAATCTTGAAAGAAAAAAGAAAAGGAATTGAATCGGGACCTTGTGAATCAAATTCATTTAGGAAATCACTGGTGGTACCAAGCCCTACTCGACCACATTTCATCACAATCCATCCCATAATAGTTTAGATGCTTCAGTCTGAACCAAAGTGGTGAATAGATCCACATTAGCACCCACAGAGCTGCTAGCATGACAACAAAACATTTAATCTGCGGTTTAAATAATCATATTCTTATCTGGTAACAGGCAGACTGACAGACAGGCAGACAGACAGACAGACAGACAGACAGACAGACAGACAGACAGACAGACAGACAGAGAAAGAGACAGACAGACAGACAGATTGGTTTATTTACACGTAGGCGTGGTAGATGAAGGCCCATCCTCGCGGTCTCTCCAAGACGTTGTACAGGAAGTTCTGCAGTCGTCTGTAGACGGCGTTTCTCTTCGGAGGTTTCTTTACTCCGGAGACACTGCTGCGCTGCCGCCGAGGACCTTCCTCCCCACCTGCAGACAGTTATTATTATTATTATTATTATTATTATACAGGTCTTATCAAGACACAGGGACACAGGTGTCAAACTCCGTTCCCTTCAGGAAACAACATCAACCTTGTAGATAGCGAGCTACAAGCTGAAAATATCAAGTTTAAAAGATGTGGATGGTTACAAAAAGACAGAACTGCTCGGTTCTTTCAGGGAATGATTGTAAAGATTTACTAAGAATGTGTTTCAGGGAATTTCCTCTCTAACTGGGAGGTTTTATAAAGAATATGTTAGATCATTTCCTCTCTAACTGGGAGGTTTTATAAAGAATATGTTAGATCATTTCCTCTCTAACTGGGAGGTTTTATAAAGAATATGTTAGATCATTTCTTCTCTAACTGGGAGGTATTATAAAGAATATGTTAGATCATTTCCTCTCTAACTGGGAGGTTTTATAAAGAATATGTTAGATCATCTCCTCTCTAACTGGGAGGTTTTATAAAGAATATGTTAGATCATTTCCTCCCTAACTGGGAGGTTTTATAAAGAATATGTTAGATCATTTCCTCCCTAACTGGGAGGTTTTATAAAGAATATGTTAGATCATTTCCTCTCTAACTGGGAGGTTTTATAAAGAATATGTTAGATCATTTCCTCTCTAACTGGGAGGTTTTGGGACTGATTGGTGGGATTGCTGTGGACCATACAGAGAGACACTGGTAAGAGCCAATGAGGTTTAACCATGTATCAGCTCATTTAAATAGCTCACGGTACTGGATTGTGTCAACAGTTAACTTCATGTAATATTGGATGTGGACTTTTCTTTTGAGGGGTGCAAATGTTCCACCAAAACAAGTTCCTTCCTGAGACTATTTAGCAGAGCCACCGTCGCTGCGTTTGGAGCTTAGTGCCGGCCAAGAAATGTAAACAAACCAGGTCGTCTTTTCTCCTATCCCAGAATGCATCTGTGGTGTAGCCAGACCTTCCTCCACAGCGCTATGGCGACACACACCCACAAAAAACTCCTCCTTTAACCTCATTAGTCCACAGATTTGGACCAATCTGTTAGGGCTGCAAAATATATGTTTTTTTTTTTATTTTCATGGCGATGAACTGGCTGAATAAACACTTTGAGAAAGACACTGTTCTACAAAAGAAAGTTGGAAATTATTTTCTTTCATTTGTTTCAAACTCAACAAGCAGTGTGTTGTATTTTATCAGAATACTGAAAACAGCAGAAGTGAGAACACTTTAATATTTGGTTATTTATCACAAATTGTATCGGTATCAAGATATTCAATGTAGCCTATTGCATATTTACCTCTTATCCTGCAGCACTAATCACACACACACACACACACACACACACACACACACACACACACACACACACACAGAAACGCACACACAGAAACGCGCACGCACACACAAACACACACACACACACACACACACACACACACACACACACACCTGCTATGAGCAGGGCTCCATCCCTGGTGGACTCGCTCCCCCCGGCCTCCAGACCCACGAAGCCGACCTTCAGCTTCTTCTGGTCGGCCTGCGCTCCGGGGAACACCCCGCCGTTCCGGGACTTCTGCACCATGACGGAGAAACTGCACTGAGCCGCCGATCTATTGCCAGCCCGCAGACAGAGCGCCGAGGCCGGCCAGGCGCGGCGGAGGCATCGCTGCTGCGGAGTGGAGGAAGAGGAAACAGAGGAGAGGAGGAAAATAAAACCCGCAGAGCGAGAGACAGGCAGCAGATCTGCTGATCAGTAGCTTTCTCTTTCTCTCCTCACAAACACTGCCCGCACAAACAGGAAATGGAATGACGTCACTGATGCTTATTGATCAGCTCACAGATAAAAAACATTAATTAGATTATCAATAAAGAAACAGATGTGTGTGTGTGTGTGTGTGTGTGTGTGTGTGTGTGTGTGTGTGTGTGTGTGTGTAATCTAAAGGTGGTAACCATGACAACCAGAGGAGAGGCAGGTGGTACACAACATAGACATAATATAGAATATTATATATTACATAGATATATGTATTATAATATCTTTATTATGTCTATGGTACACAACCATTGTTTCTGATTCTAATTAGATAGTAGAAAACATACCGGAGAGCGACAGTAGATCCTCCTGACATCCAGAAGGTGGCAGTAAACTGCAATCTCACTCCCCCCTTTAAACAAAATATTTTATTTTAGCAGCACCCTGGTAGCTAACATGAGCAAACGCCCATTTACTAAGGCTCAGTCCTTACCACACAGCCAGGGTTCAAGTCCAACCCGCGGCCCTTTGCTGCATGTCATCCCCCTCTCTCATCCCTGACCTGTCGAAGGAAGGACAAAAATGCCCCAAAAACAATCTTTAAAATAAAGAAATATTGTCATTTAATCAAAAATATTTATTAAGTCTCTTGGTTCTTTTCTTTTTCCACATCCAGCTTCAATAAGCACAAACATCTTTGAGTACCAGTTATCTCAGCTCCAACACTTCAGGGAGAAAAATCACTCTTGCTCTGTGCCTGGGTCCGTCTGATGCAAACTGCTTGGACAGGAGTCAACTATTCATCATCCATCAGCTGCATGTCCCATCATGCACCAGGGGAGTCATAAGCATAACAAACCCCAGTTCAAACCAGGGCCACGTTCAGCCCCAACATAATGTAGCAGCACGTTCATTTAAAGTGAAACAGGAGTGAGTTGAACACTCACTGTCTGCTGATTGGGTATCATGTGACACAACCACCGAACAGAAAACAAACTTCAAAGCTCGTCACTAAACCTGTTTGAGTCGTGATTCACTCGGATCTTTAACCCAAGTCTTTAAATTGACTCACGAATTGCAAGTCTCTAGTATCATTAACTCGGATCAGTTGAGTCCTACTACAATTCAATCGAAAATGTCCTAGCCATCTTAGCTACAAAAAGCTGTATAACTTACAATTTCGGAGGCAACAACAACTACACAAGTCAACTCAAGCACCTGAGGGAGCAGACCGAGATAACAGGTTATCCGACCCGCAGACTCAGAGCCGGAAGCTCGCAGACCATGATTCACTCGAGAACACATGAGCCCTCACAGACTCGCAAGTCAGTCAATCCCGCGATTCAGCTGGCTACGTTGTCATGAGTGGATCTGACTCATTCAGACGAGCGAGTGAAGTCTCTCCTCGAGCTCAGCGTAAAGCAAATCAACAACAAAAGACATTCTTTCACTTCTGAAATAACTTACAATGTTCTGCACGTAGCCTAGCTAGGCATAGTGTAGGTTTGGTGTATAAATGTAATATGTTGAAAAATCGAGCAGACAGTCAATTTAAAAAATAATAATAATAATGTATTCACTACAGGCATTTCTCCATTCCTGTTTCTATGTCTACATTAAAAGCCTATATATTTCTTAGGCTACACAAAGTTAAGACAATAAATAAACAGTCTGGCTTAAAATGCTTTCTATTCCGTGACTAAATGGCTCTCCTGTGAGCAGCTGCATGAGGTGGCGAGTGGGTGTGCGCAATAGGACTGAGTTTCCTTGACGATTTAGCAATACTGACTCAAGTGATTCAAGTGACTCGCACAACCCGGTTCAGTTTAGTGAGTGACTCAGAATAACCTGAATCCTTAAAAGGAACCGGGTTTGCCAGACCTACTCGTCACCATTCAGAGGAAACCCATAGTTCAAATGGGGAACCGTAGCAACACTGTGACACGGTTTAGAGACTGAACGTGTCCCAGGTAAACTCCGGCAGCAAAAGGAAAAGGTTTAGAAGTGTAAACAGGCAAAGCTTTAATTATCCATTCACCATTTATAAGTGATGTTAATATAAAGTGTTATGGACTCAAGTTGCATCAACAGGAAATAAGATGCAACATAGACAGAGAAAACATTTATTATTTTGATGCATAATAAATCCCAGAGGTTTTATTACAATAACAACAACAAAAAGCATGTCATGTACGGAACATCCAAAGTCTTAAATAAAAGAATAACTTTGGAAATAAGACAACATAAATATGAGCATTTTTATTGATCCATACAGTTATCATCGGGGCCACTCAGAATCTGTGGACGCTGAAGTTTACAAAGATTTTAAACAAATTAAAAAAAATTTTAATTAAGATTTGACTGTAAAAACATCTGCAGATTCAGTTTGAGTCAGATTGTTTGTAATATCTTGCTCGAGAAAAAACACCAAATCTTGTTTTTATTCAGAATCACATTGAACACAAAGTGATAATCTGACATTATACCAAAACATAAACCATAATAGCATTCAGCTGACTGTTAAAAAGCGTCAGGGCTCCTAAACCCCCAACCCTTCTGTCAGAGAGACTAAAGTTTGGGGTTCAGGGGTCCTGGAATAGGGACTAAAGTTTGGGGTTCAGGGGTCCTGGAACAGAGACTAAAGTTTGGGGTTCAGGGGTCCTGGAACAGAGACTAAAGTTTGGGGTTCAGGGGTCCTGGAACAGAGACTTAAGTTTGGGGCTCAGGGGTCCTGGAACAGAGACTAAAGTTCGGGGTTCAGGGGTCCTGGAACAGAGACTAAAGTTTGGGGTTCAGGGGTCCTGGAACAGACACTAAAGTTGTGGTTCAGGGGTCCTGGAACAGAAAATGAAGTTTGGGGTTCAGGGGTCCTGGAACAGAGACTAAAGTTTGGGGCTCAGGGGTCCTGGAACAGAGACTAAAGTTTGGGTTCAGGGGTCCTGGAACAGAGACTGAAGTTGGGGTTCAGGGGTCCTGGAACAGAGACTAAAGTTGGGGTTCAGGGGTCCTGGAACAGAGACTAAAGTTTGGGGTTCAGGGGTCCTGGAACAGAGACTAAAGTTTGGGTTCAGGGGTCCTGGAACAGAGACTAAAGTTTGGGGTTCAGGGGTCCTGGAACAGAGACTAAAGTTTGGGGTTCAGGGGTCCTGGAACAGAGACTAAAGTTGTGGTTCAGGGGTCCTGGAACAGAGACTGAAGTTTGGGGTTCAGGGGTCCTGGAACAGAGACTAAAGTTTGGGGCTCAGGGGTCCTGGAACAGAGACTAAAGTTTGGGTTCAGGGGTCCTGGAACAGAGACTGAAGTTGGGGTTCAAGGGTCCTGGAACAGAGACTAAAGTTGGGGTTCAGGGGTCCTGGAACAGAGACTAAAGTTTGGGTTCAGGGGTCCTGAAACAGAGACTAAAGTTTGGGGTTCAGGGTTCCTGGAACAGAGACTAAAGTTTGGGTTCAGGGGTCCTGGAACAGAGACTAAAGTTCAGGGTTCAGGGCTCCTGGAACAGAGACTAAAGTTTGGGGTTCAGGGGTCCTGGAAGAGGGAGGTGTAAAAGGCGGGTTCAGAGCGGCGGCTGTGGTAGCGAAGGATGATGTCATTGATCATCTGCTTCCTTCTGACATGGGACGGTAGGGTGGGGTCACTCTCTAGCCGTCGCCGATGGCAACAGTTGATCACCGTCTCTCTGACCAGGAAACCTGCAGACAAAGAAACAAACAGGAAGTGTTCATTCATGGAACTATATCCAGGCTTTACGCCACGATAACCAGTTAACACCACTCATGTTCTGTCCTGTGATTTGGGCTCTGGGCCGATCACTGGTCTGTGGAATCAGGAGAAGTACTTCATTCAGAAATACTCTGAAGACGCTGTTCCAAATACTACAAGAGAAGTAGAGAGACAGAGAGACAGACAGACAGACAGACAGACAGACAGACAGACAGGCAGGCAGGCAGGCAGACAGACAGACAGGGAGGCAGGCAGGCAGGCAGGCAGGCAGGCAGGCAGACAGACAGAAAGACAGACAGACAGGCAGGCAGGCAGGCAGGCAGACAGACAGGCAGGCAGACAGGCAGCCAGGCAGCCAGACAGACAGACAGACAGACAGACAGACAGACAGACAGGCAGACAGGCAGACGTACCCAGAGAGCGTTTGCTGACCACACTTCCGTTGACCAATGGGACAACCAGACTGAACTTGCTAGTGCCGTTTCCACGGAAACAGATCCGGTAAAGTCCCGTTTTCAGAGGATGGATGAAGATGAGCTGGACGTTTGATGTGCTATCAGACAGATAGACAGACAGACAGACAGGCAGTTTGTCATCAATAAGATTATTAAGTCTGAAGCTGTGTGGAACAACAGTGTAAAAATGTGTCTGTGTGCGTTACCTGCTCCGTGTGTGTGTGTGTGTGTGTGTGTGTGTGTGTGTCTGTGTGTGTGTGTTACCTGGCGTGAGTTTGGGTCTCTGATAGCAGCTCAGTCTGAGGGAAAGTCTCTGAAACATAAAGTCACACATCTGTTCTCACATCATCACAACAGAAAAATACACAATTTCAATCTGTTTGGTTTATGCTCATGCAAAGAGACAACTTTAAGATCAGTTCCTTTTTTAAATTTATATTATTATAAGGGCCGGGACTCGATTAAAAAAATTAATCTAATTAGTTAGAGGCTTTGTAATTAATTAATCGAAATTAATCTCATTTTAATTGCATAAATATTTGACCTGAGAACAGTGAGAAGTAATTTTTTTCACATGGATTTTTAGTATACCATTGAATAATGACTGAATACATAAGCTTAAGCAACAAAATATTGTTTATTTTTGTTCAACCAAGTCCAGAGGCCTGTACTACGAAGCACGATCAACTTGTCCTGGATTTCTTTCAGTAATCTGGCTTCACCTAACCTAACAACCGTGGTCCCGCATAACCTGTACTACGACGCTGGTTATCAACTAGTTCAGTTAACTCAGGGTTTCCCAATCCAGCGGCGCGCGCGTTCACATAAAAGAGGCGGTGTTTGCGCACCACGACCAATCGCAAACATCTACCAGAGCCGCATGTTATTTCTCCATAAATATGAAGAACACAGACACGGTTTTACAGGGAAAACGCAATACAGTCGCTGCTTCCTAAAACAGGAAGGAAAGCTGGCAAAAAAAATAAATAAATAGCCGACGCTGTAGATGTTTAAATCACAAAGCTTATTAATATCACTTCCCCATCAGTCAGGACCAAGATCTGACCATAATAACACTTGTGCTTTCCATAAACTGTCGTTGCTTTAGCCTATTATTTCAGTTGCAACCCTGGCAGTGGTAAACGATAATTAGAGCAAATAAAAAATATAAAAACATAATTCAAACCGATGTGCGCATTGGCGACACACAGCTCAAGAAGCCGATATGTAATTCCCTCCCATTAAAATATATAGGCCATGTTAACGGGGTTGTTGGTCTCTAAAAAAATAAATGTAAATGTTTTAACTTTTATGAGCGCAACCCTCTCTCCCCCCCTCTCTCTCTCTCTCTGCACCGAGCTCCGCCTGATTTTCTCTAAGAACGGTGACGCCGTTATCAATCGACCTATTGATTGGTCAGTAGGCGGTGCTTTTACACCGGTTGATCTCTGATCTCCAACTTAACCTGCTCCTGACCAGGTTAGGCGTTCAGCATAAGTTACCACGGTGATTGAACCCGATAACAACTGATCCACCTTCGTAGTACAGAAAATCCTGGGTTGAGCCTTAAGTTAGCTTGTTAACGCCAAATCCTGCTTCGTAGTACGGGCCTCTGCAGACCAGTGCAATTTTTGCCATTAAGTGTAGCAATAGCATATTTAGAAATATAGTACATTTCAGAAATTCAGGTAGCCTATAGGTAGGTAGACCTGTGAGCCAGGCCGTTGGTTATTTTTATCAGACGTGGACTTAGTTACCCTGGTCCTTAAACCAGTCATCTGGTGGAGTGTGGGTTGGGTGTGGGTCCTTGTACTCGGAGTCGGGCTAACGTCCACGCTAGCTGCTAAATGTTTTGCGTTGAGGTGATACTTGAGGCTCGATGTGCTGCGGTGATATGCGAATTCCTTGCTCCATGCTCTTATCGACGCTTCCATCCGTTCGTTTTTTTATAAAACATTTCCCATCCACGGGGCCAACCAAAGCGGTCTCGTCAGCTTCTTCGTTCATGTTCACTGTGGTTTGTTGTTGTCTGAAGTCATGAACGCTAGTTGGTGCTCCAGTATAATCGGTCCGCCGAAACTCATCCAGTGAGAAACGTCCCGCGGTGCAAAAATAAGTGTGATTAAAATGCGTAAAAAATGTTTAACGTGTTATTTTTTGTGTAATTAATTAATCTTAATTAACACGTTAAAGTCTGTAATTAATTCATCTTAATTAACGCATTAAAGTCCCGGCTCTAATTATTATTTATCTTTTATTTATTCAGGTAATCTCATTGAGACACAGAGTCTCATTCTCAAGAGAGACCTGTCTGGGACAATAAACATCAGATACAGACAGACAAACTGATTACAACAGTAATAACACGATTTAACAAACACATACAATAATCAAACCAAAGTGCCAAGTAGACTAAGAACACTAAAGTACTAAAGACAAGAACACATTTAAGGGGGCAGAAAAAGAGAAACCCTTTTTGCCAAGCTCTGTAGGAACTAAGGGGACGTAGCTCTGTATGAACTGAGGGGTCGTAGCTCTGTATGAACTGAGGGGACATAGCTCTGTAGGAACTGAGGGGACGTAGCTCTGTAGGAACTGAGGGGACATAGCTCTGTAGGAACTGAGGGGACGTAGCTCTGTATGAACTGAGGGGACATAGCTCTGTAGGAACTGAGGGGACATAGCTCTGTATGAACTGAGGGGACATAGCTCTGTATGAACTGAGGGGACATATCTCTGTAGGAACTGAGGGGACATAGCTCTGTATGAACTGAGGGGACATATCTCTGTAGGAACTGAGGGGACATAGCTCTGTATGAACTGAGGGGACATAGCTCTGTAGGAACTGAGGGGACATAGCTCTGTATGAACTGAGGGGACATAGCTCTGTATGAACTGAGGGGACATATCTCTGTAGGAACTGAGGGGACATAGCTCTGTATGAACTGAGGGGACATATCTCTGTAGGAACTGAGGGGACATAGCTCTGTAGGAACTGAGGGGACATAGCTCTGTAGGAACTGAGGGGACATAGCTCTGTATGAACTGAGGGGACATAGCTCTGTATGAACTGAGGGGACATAGCTCTGTATGAACTGAGGGGACATAGCTCTGTAGGAACTGAGGGGACATATCTCTGTATGAACTGAGGGGACGTAGCTCTGTAGGAACTGAGCGGACGTAGCTACAGTATCTCACAAAAGTGAGTACACCCCTCACATTTTAGTAAGTAGTTCATTATATCTTTTAATAGGACAACATTGAAGAAATGACACTTTACTACAATGTAAAGTATTAAGTTTACAGCTTGTATAACAGTGTAAATGTGCTGTCCCCTCAAAATAACTCAACACACAGCCATTAATGTCTAAACCACTGGCAACTAAAGTCAGTCCACCCCTATGTTAGATTCCCATAGAGGCAGGCAGATGTTTATTTTTAAAGGCCAGTAATTTCATGGATCCAGGATACTATGCATCCTGATAAAGTTCCCTTGGCCTTTGGAATTAAAATACCCCCCTTTCTTCAGTGTTGTCTCATTAAAAGATATAATGAAATATTTACTAAAATATGAGGGGTGTACTCACTTTTGTGAGATACTGTATGTATGAACCGATGGGAAGTTTAAGGTAATAATGTCCTGGGAGCGTAGGCTGTGACAGCAGTGCTTGCGTGACATGTAAATGGACAAATACGTTGGCATGGATGGATTTGTAGATGAAGTTATGCCAGCGCAAAAGGCTAGGTATGTATAATAGGATAATATTCTTATCTTTGCTCAGCTGAGCTGCTGAACTCATAAAGGAAATTATGCTGATGATGAAGAAGGTTTTTATTTTCACAAAATGACAATCAAATTAAACATAACAGTTTCCAAACAAGTGACCTCATCGGGCCATGTGCACTTTGGCATCAGCCAAAGATTATAATATCATAATACAGTTATAATGTTAATAAATAGTGTTATATTTGAAAGCAGTTTTAAGGTGTTGGTGATGGTGCAGTGGATATGACACATGACCTTGGTGTGGGAGATCTGGGTTCAATTCCCACTGCGGTGCATTAACCAATGTGTCCCTGAGCAAGACACTTAACCCCTAGTTGTCCAGAGGCGTGTTACCTCGGACATATATAGTAATTGTAAGTTGCTTTGAATAAAAGCATCAGCTAAATGACATGTAATGATAACGGAAGGTTAGTTACCGATATCCTCGAAGCGTTCGACCCAGACAATCAGGAGTTTAGATTCAGAGCCACGAAAAGACTTCATGTCTTCAACTGGAGACCTCTAGAGAGACAGACAGACAGACAGGTGAGAGAGACAGATAGACAGGCGAACGAGTAGTAAGCAGATGAAAAAGCTTTTATTTTGAAGGTCCATACTTTGGGTGGGGGAGCGGCGTCTTGGCTGAGCTCGGTATTACTCTGCTGGCTGGTCGGAGGCTCCGCCTCCTCTGGACTCTTCGACCATTCAGCTGCTTTAAACAACATTAAAAGAAGAATTCAATAAAGCATGACACATTAGAGTATTTAGATCATCAGACACTTTAAACTGAAACAAGAATAATAATTTCATAAGTATTGAAGACTTCAGAGACTGACTGTGTGATGACGAAGGGACGATGAAGGTGATCTCTGTCAGAGCGTCGGCATACATCAGGACGAACCTCTCTCCATCAAACACACCGCCTCCGCTGTCACCCAGCACAGCACGGAATTCTGGGAGACACAAAACAACCAATCAGCTCACACACAGCCGTGGAGAAAAAGTGTGGTGAAGTCTGATCCAAAAACAGAAACACAAAACTATTTTTGACCAAATGAAACCTGCGGGGTGCACTGGGCCGGTTGGTATACCAGTTTTTGTTTGTGGGCTCGTCTGCCGTCAATAAGTGAATCTCAACCAAGCCAGTAAAAAGTGCCGCCAAAGTGTTACCCAGAGCGTCAGATATCTCCATGGATAAGATTATATTGTAATAAGGGTTTCTTTTTTAACGTTTGTTACTATTTCTGAATGTTTTTGTTGCCTTTTTAAAGTTTCTGTTACTTTTTTTTCCAACGTTTTTCGTCGCATTTTCAATGTTTTTGTTCGTAAGTTAAAGCCCCCCGTGTCTGATCCAGACTAATGACCCAAAGTGTTACCCAGAGCAAGCATATCTCTGTGGGTGTGAAGGACTCGGAGCCCCCCCTGTGTCTGACAGCATCTGACTGAGACTAAAGGAGACTTTCTGTGTCAGTAACTAACGTCAAAGACACCTGACCAAGCGTCAGCTTTTGACACACTGGCAGTGAGACTGAGTTGGGAGATTAGAGTGACCTCTGACCCCTGTCAGGGACCAATCAGAGCGATTACCTGAACTGATGCTGACTCTGCCCCTCTGGCGTCGCCGCGCCTCTACCGGCCAACCGAGAGACGACAGGAAGTCCAGGAAGTAAGACGGGACGCTACAGTTGGACTCCACGTTCCTCAGGATCTACAGAGACAGACAGGTTAGAGACAGAAAAACAGGTCAGAGACAGACAGACAGGTCAGAGAGACAGACAGAAAGGTCAGAGAGACAGACAGAATAGAGACGGAGGTCAGAGACTGACAGGCTAGGGACAGACAGACAGACAGACAGACAGACCTCAGCAGCTGTCTTCTGTCCTGCTCTCATGTAGAAGATGGAGGCAAAGTCACAGTTTCTGGACGGCAGCTCGTCCAATCTTTTCAGATCGTCGGAGAAACCAGGAAGAGACGAGTCCAGAGACAACAGCTGAGGCGGGACACTGCCGGGACTCTACAGAGGACAGACAGACAGGTGAGAGACAGACAGCTGGGCCAGACAGTTAACTAAATTTATTATAAGTTCTTGAAACCCCTAACCCTAACCCTCTTGAAAAATCAACCACATGACAACGAGTCACAAACCTCCAAAAGGAGACAGACAGTGAAACAGATAGACAGTCAGACAGACAGAGAGACAGGTGTAACAGTGATTGGTACTTTCAGGGTCTCCGGAGTGAGGAGGCCCAGGTGGGACAGGAAGAGTCTCGCTGTCTGGAAGCTGTTGATTGGAGGAGGCGGCCTGCAGATTGTCATGCCAACCGAGCGTCCGCTGACCTGCGGCTGAGCCTCGACCAGCCGCTGCGTCTTCAACGCCGCCTGCAGACGCTGCAGCTGCTGCTGCACCTGAACAAACCACAGAGTGTTTCTAAAGACAAGGGCATAAATCCCAGGGGGTCGGGGGGGTCACGACCCCCCCAATCTAAGGGTTGTCCCCCCCTAGAAATATCATTAAAACAATGCTGAGTATTGTAAATAACATAATGATGTACACTTAAATATCTGTGTAAGCAGTTAAACAATACAAACCCCAAAAAGTGCTTTTTAAGTTTAGAAACATTTTGAGTCCCCCCTCCCTTGCCTCAGAGTGGTTTGGTCCACTGCATGCTTTAGGATCTGCGCTACACTCACGGTGACAGTCACATCGGTAGTGACAGGAATGTAGTAAGTAGACGCTTCAAAGCTGTCTTATTAACATTAAACATCAGATTAAGTTTTTTTTTTCTCATATAGAAATGATGCTGAGTAATTAATGAATTAGTCATGACTACAAAGTTTGCTATGTTAGTGTAATATAGTGTAACGTTACCTAGCTTGTTGGATAGAAATGCACACACTACAACTAACGTTACCACGGCGATAAGCCTTACGTTGTGTGTGAACTTATATTAGGGTTAATTTTGGAGATTTACAGTTGTTTTTTGCTCAATATGAAATTAAGTGGCTGATCAGTTAAGTATATATCCTCTGTCCCAGACATAACCTAATATTTATGTGGAGGACGCAAGATCTTTTTTATTGAATCACGAGAAACACTGAAAAGAAGGATACTGGTACAGTCTCCACTCCACACTAATGATAGTATTAAGGCTTTCCTCTGTGTACGCATGTCTTCTATGAGTATAATTGTGGCTGTATTATTTGTGTCCCCTTCAAAAATTGCTCTTCAGAAATTTTATGTTTATTGTCCCCCCCTACTGTTAGATCAGATTTACGCCCTTGTCTAAAGATAGTCTGATACTGCCACTGCCATCGTGTAATCTTATAGCTTCAAATAATGATCAGAAAAATGAACCCTTGAACAAACATCAGGGGGATCAGAACTACCTAAAATGACAGAAACATCTTTAGCAGGGTGTAGTGCTATCTGTGTACCAGCATGCACACATGCACGCACACACACACTCACGGTTGACATTGTTTTGAGGTGTAAGCAGCCTAAAACCTGAAGGTATGAAACAAACCATTTAGTTTACTTACCAAAATGGAAACGCTGAAACTCATTACAATGTTTCAGCGTTTCCTTTTTTGGTAAGTTAACTAAATGGTAAATATTATCACAGTGCAAATGATGGGGCTACATTATCATATTTAGTCTATCTGCCATCTAATCTGCCATCTAATCGCCACATCCACACCAACCTACATGAGGCACATAGGCCTAAATAACATTCCTGACAATATAAAAGCGTGTAGCGCACACAACAATTTTTATAATCAGACGTGTAATTAGTTTCGCTTTCATTTTGGATATTTTACACACATGACAGGATGAATACCGTGGGTTACCTTAGTGTGATTATAAGTGATTTTAAGAGCATGTGAGTGAATGTTGACGTGCAAATGAGTTTTATTCATTGTCTCAATGGGCCGTACATCCATCATGCAAATGCATTAATTGTAGGCTGTGATGGTCGAGTGTTAAATGTCTGTATCATAGCTTTGACCATTCCTTTGGTTTTTATCATCTCTCTTGCATGACAAAGGCTACACTTTAGTGATTATTGGATCTTTAAGCGCTTAAAAATATGAATTGCAACCAGATTATGCAAACTGAGAATATTCTTTTTCATCACTTGGTAAAACAAAGTGGTGGAACGGCGTTCTGGAGCGCTCCGGCAGCACAACATACCTGATCTATGGGAAACATTTATGTGATGTATACTTTAATTGTTTAGTTTGGTCCATGTCCCCTCTGCTGAAGAACTCCGGGTGAAACGGACTGGTAAAGACATAAAACATCTGGACCCTAACCCTGACCCTAAGGATCTGGATCTTTTGGTTCTGGTTCTGTACCTTGTCAGTGACGATGTCGTCCAGGAGTGGAATACTTAGATCTGCTTTTACTAGAGAAACTCTGTCCATGTTGGCAGGAAACAGCTGATGTTTGACACCACATCGTATCCCAGAATCCTCCTGGGCAACTCCACGCTGCTCTGGGATCGGAGTTTGCTGCAGTAGATCAACAGACAGATAAAACACTGATCTGTGTCATGATCGATGGTTATTATTGTGTGTAGTGACGATTTGTCCTCAATCCAAACAAACTAATAAGTCAGAACCAAAGAGCCACCGAGGCACCGAAGGAGTAAATCTTACGCAGGTCAGACACATTCATTGTCCAAAAGATGGCATTTTCTCAGGTTTATTTTCCAGGTTTTTGGATAACAAATGCGTCTCTTGGCTTTGGTAGAAAACCATCAGCCCTACCGGTGTCTACCTGATCACCCAAATATATAGACTTAATCTGGTGGCTGCTTGGTTCCTTCAAAACAAAAGCCCTAAGTAACTGTACAGAATGTAGAAAACAAAACAGAAACAAGATAAATAAGTGAATAATATTTATTTGGGTATCTCCACCATTGTGTATGATATTGTGTGTTACCTGTGTGGCTGTCCTTCCATCTCGGGGCTGCAGCTGGTGCTGTAGCGTCCAGCTGTGGCGTCCTGACGCTCCTCGGATCAGCACGGTGAGCGATGGACACTTCGCTGCACACACATCAAATATAAAACTCAAGTTTAGGATATCTGTCTTTAGAGGAAGGATCAGGTGATTGATCAATTTTCTAAACTAAAGTATGCATAAAAAAAAGATTTCCATTTATCAGACCTGGAGTTCCACTGCTGTGGAATTTATTAATAATATAAACTTCTTGCCAGCCTTCATAATGTATATATTTTGTGTGTATTTAATGTTTTACTTCTTGTTTTATTTTCATGGAGTAATTATATCAGTTTTAATTTGTTATTAATACTTTGTACTAAGGAGGACTCAGGCTTCCTTCCACTCCTGCACTGAAATAGTTTTTCATCTGTTGTATGTACTTTAGGTCTTCTTTTGTGCACAAAAACTAAACTAAACTAAGTCGATCAACAGAAAAGTAATAAAAAACCACATCAAGAAACAAAAAGCAGAACGAGGAAGTTTGTGTCGTTAAATGCTGTATGACAGGTGAAAGGTGATCAGGTTCAGGACTGACCCGCTTCTCCCGGTTCGGGCCCCGGTTCTCTCGGTCCCACTTCTCCCACTTCTCCCACTTCTCCTGGCCCCGGTTCTCCTGGTTCTCGGGGTTCTCCTGGTCCTGGTGGTCGTTCCAGCATGGCGAGGATTACCGAGCTGCCCACCACAAAATATCGGAACTTCTTCACACTGGTGTCACTCAGAGTGGAGCAGCCAATCAGAGCGTCCTCATCCAGCTGGTCGCCAAGCAACGGAAAGGCCCCCGAAACCTGCATCACACTGAGACAAACACACATCAGAGAAAACCCTCCCCGCCAGGTTATATAAACATCTGTCAGGCTCTGCCCCCACAGGATCAGTGTGGCTCTGCCAGGTTATATGTACATATATTAGAGGTCGACCGATAGTTGATTGGTGGAACTATTGTTATCGGCAAAAATCCATACCGGTAGTTTTTCCTGGTTGCGTCCGTTGCTGGAGCGGCTGAGAAGCGTGCACTGTCATTCATTCCACAGTACACAGAGCTGAGAAGGCTCTGCTGGCATCATGGCATCATCAATAGCGGCCTCTAGAGGCGAAATAAAAACTATCACTGATGCCTCGTGTTGTTTATTTTCGACACGTTACTGCGCGCTGCACGGAGAGCACATGCTGTGCGGAGAAGGCTGAAATCAGATGTGCATTTAAAGCATCGACAGCAAAAAGGTATGTATACAGTACATTTTGTCATATCATTATAAAGTTATTAATGTGTTGAATAGATGCTGCATTAGTAGAGAAAGAACAGCACAACAGTATGTTTGTTTGCTTTTGAGGCTGAGATGACGCTAAGCATTAGTACCTAGTAGCAGTAGGCAGCCTGCGGGGCTCCATGGGCTTTCGACATACATTGCATATATTTACACTTTGAATATTGTCATGGCATTTATATAACACAAAAGGTGGTTTTCCATTACCAGTACCTACTCGACTCGCCTCGACTCGCCTCTACTCGACTCGCCTCGCGTCCGTTTTCCATTGCAGATTTTAAGAATCGCCTCAGCGTGGCTGGTCGTCATAGCGACTGCCGTGGGCGTGGCTTAGTAGCTTGCTTTTCCCATTGACAAATCCCCGCCGCATTTCCTGGTTCTCTGTCTCCGTGAACAACATGATATCAAAGAGATAGTTAACGTTTACTGCTCCAGATTTCCCACCGTGATCACATATATATGACTCTAGAGTCACTACTTGCTGCAGAGATAATCGCCGTCACTCTCTCACTTCTCCCTCGCTCACCAGCTCCCCACACGCACACATACGGCGACTTGACACACACACATCACACATTACACACACCAGCGCACCAGTATAACCATCAGGCCACTTGTATGCTACGGAGAAAGCTCTGCGTGGAGCCTCCGGCAGCAAAAACCACTGCTGGCTAAACTATTTAAAAATGCCGTCTGTCGCTGGCAATGCGGTGATCAGTGACGATTCTTTCCGACCAGTCAGCAGCCTGCAGGGTTTCACGTCACCTTCTCGGCTCGCCTCAGCTCGCCTCAGCTCACTTGGAACCTCGACTGAGGAGGTGCGAAAAAAAGTATCTGTTAGCAGGTACCAGGTACTTTTTTTCGTAATGGAAAACCAAAAAAGGCGAGGAGAGGCGAGGCGAGTAGGTACCATGTAATGGAAAAGTACCTATACTCTATGGTCTTACAAAGCTAACGTTTTTGACCGATTTCAGTTTAATCAATTTTTGTGAACTGGAGAGGTCTCGATAGGAGGAAGCTAGCTATAGCTCTGTTTGCCATTCATTCCAATGGGGAAAGATTGCGGCTAGACTTTTGACATACATTACGTATATTTACACTTTTAATTTCATCATGGCATTTATATAACACATCCTCTATGGTCTTACAAAGCTAACGTTTTTGACCGATTTCAGTTTAAGGTCCTAAAACCTTTTATAACATCAAAGTGACCTCACTGCAGCACACATATTCTAGTAATAGCCCAGTTTGTCCTGAAAAAAATGATGTTCATAGATTGACTCTAGCCCTCATGCCCTCTTCGGTCATTTAAAAACACAAAAAAACACAAAAAATGATATGTCAAAGATAAGCAACAAAACTGATTTGATTGCATTAGTATTTTTTATGTAGTTCCAGATACTCCCTCTGGACACCTTCGAGGCAAAAATGGCCCCATTCACCTCCATTATAACCACATGTTTTGATCTCACTGCCTTTACAGTATAAAACCATGCATTCTGTAATGTCAGCAGTATTTCACCAGATTCAACCATTTTGCCCTTGTAGCCCGATGCATGAAATTATATTATGGAGCTCTGTGTGTGTGTGTGTGTGTGCGTGTGCGCGTGCGCGCGTGTGTGTGTGTGTATGTGTGTGTGTGTCTGTGTATATATGTATATTTGTGTGTGTGTGTGTGTGTGTGTGTGTGTGTGTGTGTGTGTGTGTGTGTGTGTGTGTGTGTGTGTGTGTGTGTGCATGCATGTATGCATGTCTGTGTGTGAGAGAGAGTTTGTGTAAATCTGTAAACAAACAATGATAATTTTAGTGGCGAAAAAAGCGCACCTTACGTTTATACCTTACAGTTATATATGGAGCTGTGTGTCTGTGTGTGTGTGTGTGTGTGTGTGTGTGTGTGTGTGTGTGTGTGTGTGTGTGCGTGCGTGCATGCGTGTCTGTGTGTGAGAGAGAGTTTGTGTAAATCTGGGTGAAAAAAGGGCTTCTTTTGAAGGATGCATTTCATGTGTCTTTGAAGACGTGCTTGAATAAAAACATTGTCTCCTGCTTTAGTTGTAAACAGAAACAACTATTAGTGTGTTGATGCACCTGGCTCTAGAGAAGGAGAAAGACCTGGAGCAAAGAGAAGGAGCCGTTATCTTCCAGCCAACTGCAGGACTCATCTGAAGATGACAAAAGTTTCTGGAGTCTGACACAAAATGGTCACTGGAGTCCTCCAATTCTGTGAGTGCCTCTAACCCTTCCTCTGAAAGTGGAGAGGACACTGAAGATCCTGTCCATCCTAACCTTGAATGGACAGTGAAGAATTGGCAAGTTTGGTCTCCATCTAATACTGAGACGCTGCGCAACATTCAAGCACCGACCAGCATGATGCCAGAGCCCACGAGATATGCCATATCAAGAATCCATGATGTGGCATCCTATTTCCACCTTTTCTTCACTCCTGACATGATCCAGCTGATTCAGGAAATGACAAACCTACACAGGAGGTGTTCAAT
The DNA here is from genome assembly GCA_025617405.1 of Perca schrenkii. Taxonomy (NCBI): domain Eukaryota; kingdom Metazoa; phylum Chordata; class Actinopteri; order Perciformes; family Percidae; genus Perca; species Perca schrenkii. The sequence goes on along the minus strand of CM046790.1, from coordinate 42,660,173 downwards.
CTCAGGATGGAGTGATGTGGATGCTCAAGAGAGTCGAACATACATGGGACTTCACACTTGGCAGGTGTGTACCGGTCCAAAGGGGAATCCACCCGGAGCCTGTGGGATGTCCATAGTGGGAGACCAGTCTTCAGGGCCACCATGTCCCACAAACCATTTGAAATGATAAGCACCAGTTTACAGCACATGCAGGACACAATGTTTTTATTCAAGTACATCTTCAAAGACACATGAAATACATCCTTCAAAAGATGCCTTTTTTCAGCCCTAAAATGATCATTGCTTGCTTACAGGTTCACGCAAACTCACACACACACATACACATATATACACACACACACACACACACACACGCACACACACACACACACACACACACACACACAAACACACACACACACACAGCTCCATGATATAACTATAATTTCATGCATCGGGCTACAAGGGCAAAATGGTTGAATCTGGTGAAAGACTGTAAAAATGTCAAATATAACTAGTTTTCTTCCAAATGAAATGCTGACATTACAGAATGCATGGTTTTATACTGTAAAGGCAGTGAGATCAAAACATGTGGTTATAATGGAAGTCAATGGGGCCATTTTTGCCTCGAAGGTGTCCAAAGGGAGTATCTGGAACAACATAAAAAATACTAATGCAATCAAATCAGTTTTGTTGCAGATCTTTGACATATCCAAGCCTCTTATCACCACCAAAGACCCATCTACATATTATTCATTATATGGAGAAAAAATCTTTTTTTGTGTTTTTTGTAATAAAAAATGAAATACTTCAAATACATAAACTGACATTTAAAGGGTTAAAATCCTGAAAATGATTGAATGTTTGGTAGTTTTGATTAGGTTAGACGTTTTTTAAGTGATTTATGAAAAAAAAAGCAGAAAAAGATATATTTATATATGATGATTTAATAACAGTTTTTGTGTGCGTGGACATTTTTGCCTCGAAGGTGTCGAGAGTAAGTTTTTTTAAGGAGGGCATGAGGGCTAGACAATAACTGTGTATAAGTATTGTTTGTTTGTTAATTAACATGTAGCCTACTAATACATTTTTTAATTAAGGTTTTTATTTGTTAACCATAGTTAATGCACTATGAACTAACATGAATGATCAAGGTGCAATTGTATTGCTCAAATCTGAATACATGCTGAAAAAAGTTATATGCATAATAATGTTCATAGTTCATGTAAGCTAGCTAATAAATCCTTGTTAACAAATTGGACACACATTTGACATATTTTAATGTTTAAATTATTTTCAGATGGCAACTGCTTTGAAGAAAGCCCCAGTGTAGTGTAGTATTTTACTGAGGTATCGCCAGGGAAAGCACAGTGTAATATCTGTGACAAAATAATCAGCATGGGACATCAACATCTACAGGTAAAAATACTACGAATATGTGGAGTCATCTGAAGCATATTCATCCAGAAGTCCATGAAGAGGCTAGCAGAAAAAGGGGCATGAAAAAAAATCCTTCTCAGCCAACAGTTTGAACTGCAAGACAGGGTGGAAGGATACAGATCCAAGGTCTATCAAAATTGATGTATTTATCACTGAAATGATTGCCACTGACAGCCAACCATTTTGGTTTCAGACCTTGGATTTAAGAGGCTCATGTCCCTTATGGAACCCAGTTACCGGATTAAAAATGAGAAGTTCTACAGAACAAAGATGCTTGATGAAACATATTCCAGAGTTTTGACAAAAGTGAAAAGTGTAGTGACGAAGGACAAGGCCCCATTCATGGCCTTCACAACTGACTGTTGGTCTAGAACTACAGAGTCCATGATGAGCCTAACTGGGCATTTCATTTCTGAGGACTGGTCTAGAAAGCAGGTGGTGCTAAATGTCAAGCCCATGACTGGATCACACACAGCCACTTATATTCAAGAAACCTTCCTGAACATGTTGGAAGATTGGGATATTGCAACAGACCATGTTGTTCTTGTCCTAAGAGATGGGGGAGCAAACATGGTAAAAGGAATGAAACTGGCTGAACTTCCTTATTTAAGCTGCACTGCTCACACCCTTCAACTCATTATCCATGATGGCCTATCTTGTCAGAGAGCTGTCCTGGACATTATTGACATATTAAAAACCTGTGCAACTCACTTTGGCCACTCTGTATTGGCCAAACAGAGGCTAAAAACCATTCAGGAGGAGCTGGGTGTCCCAAAGCACAACATCATCCAGGCCGTCCCGACTCGACGGAACTCAACACTTCATATGCTCCAAAGAATGTATGAACAGAGACAGGCACTGAATGTGTACACTGGTGAACATGGCCATATCAGTGGCTTATCTGCCACACAGTGGGACATTGTCAGTAACCTTATTGACACACTGGCTCCCATCGAAGAAGTCACAATAGAGATGAGCAACTCTGAGTCTTCAACAGGATGCATTATCCCTAGTGTGTCTGTTCTGAAGCTGATGCTGCAGGCAGAGGGTCCATCATCAGTGGGGATCAAAACTTTGCGCAAGACCATGCTTGACAGCCTGACAAAGCAGTTTTCTAAAGCAGAAGAGACAAAAGTTCTGGTCCTAGCAACACTCCTTGATCCCAGATACAAGGCCCGTGCCTTTGTGTCTGAAGAAACAGTTGAGAAAGGAAAACTATGGCTAAAGGAGGAAGCTGAAGAAGAGCTTGGCGAGCTCAGAGAAGAAGATCCGAGCCCTGCACCAGAAAGACCTGAGCAGGATGAGGATTTGGATCCAGAGACAAATAAGCAAAGAAGAATCCATCAGCCCACTTTACTGGACACCTTGTATGCCAGGGTCCTTGGTGCCACAGCTGTGTCAAGGGGGATGAACAAGAACAGCTTTGAGAGTGAGCTTGAGTGCTATTTGTCAGAGCCTGTCATTGAAAGAAGTGAAATGCCTCTGCAGTGGTGGCAGAAAAATGACACAAGATTTAAAACACTTGCACTTCTGGCCAAGAAATTCCTGTGCCCCCCACCATCCACTGTGCCAAGTGAAAGGGTGTTCAGTGAAAAAGGCATGATTTATGATGCCGAGAGGAGCCGACTGACTGGAGAACATGCACACCAACTCTGCTTTCTCCATTATAATTTGAAGTTCCTAAACTTTGAATATTAAAATGGAAGGACTAGTTTCAACTGTTTCACAAGTTGAAATTTGAAAAAGTACAGTTAAACAGTTACATGTTGAGTTTAACTGTTTTTATTTGTTATTTATTACTTCTTGTTTCAGTTTGAATGAATGTCTTTTATTGACTTCAATATTTATTTATATTTATATATTTATTTCATTTAGCATGTTTTCATGGTTCAATACAGTTTTTTATTTTTATAATAAAGTTCAGCACTGTTTTACTTGGAGTGTCATGTTTGTTTTTTATCCAGTATCAATTCTAAATACTTTTAGTCGATTAATCGGTTATCGGCAAATACGGCCCAACCTAGCTATCGGTAAAATCCACTATCGGTCGACCTCTAATATATATATATATATATATATATATATATATATATATATATATATATATATATATAAACTTCTTTGACGCGTTTGTTTTAGTCACCAGTTCAGCGTAGCTTCCGCGGCCTCCTTCACCCTTAGAGAGGAGGGGTTTAGTTCTTTCTCCTCTTTACATCTCACTTCCTGTTCCTTTCCAGACTTACTGCCTGAAATGCCCAACTCCACTATCTCCAGCACCTCCAATAGACACTCCTGAAAACAACACAACAACACAACATAAAACACACAACTCCACTATCTCCAGCACCTCCAACAGACACTCCTGAAAACAACACAACACAACAACACAACATAAAACACACAACTCCACTATCTCCAGCACCTCCAACAGACACTCCTGAAAACAACACAACACAACAACACAACATAGAACACACAACTCCACTATCTCCAGCACCTCCAATAGACACTCCTGAAAACAACACAACATAAAACACACAACTCCACTATCTCCAGACCTCCAATAGACACTCCTGAAAACAACACAACAACACAACATAAAACACACAACTCCACTATCTCCAGACCTCCAATAGACACTCCTGAAAACAACAAAATAACACAACATAAAACACACAACTCCACTATCTCCAGAACCTCCAACAGACACTCCTGAAAACAGTTAGTTACCTGTCTGTGTGTTAGTTACCTGGTGGTCGAGCACAGCAGGGTGCTGTGTTAGCCAGACGTTGAGACAGTAGAAAGCAGCGACGATGATGGAGTGTTAGTTACCTGTCTGTGTGTTAGTTACCTGTCTCTGTGTTAGTTACCTGTCTGTGTGTTAGTTACCTGTCTGTGTGTTAGTTACCTGGTGGTCGAGCACGGCAGGGTGCTGTGTTAGCCAGATGTTGAGACAGTAGAAAGCAGCGACGATGATGGAGTGTTAGTTACCTGTCTGTGTGTTAGTTACCTGTGTGTGTGTTACCTGTCTGTGTGTTAGTTACCTGTCTGTGTGTTAGTTACCTGGTGGTCGAGCACGGCAGGGTGCTGTGTTAGCCAGACGTTGAGACAGTAGAAAGCAGCGACGATGATGGAGTGCAGATCTCTGGAGTGGAGAGGAGGAGGACGACTGCACAGAAACACGATGTAACTACAGACTGAAGAGAGAGCTCGCCTGCTCTCGCTCTCCTCCACACTCACCTCCACCTGCAGCAACAACAACAACACCTTTCCTTACTTCAAAACTGTTCAAGAAACAAACTAATCAGAATGAAGCGACAAACGTTTCTGACTAAACAAAGAAAGAATTAGAAACCAGAAGTTCTAACACAGATTATCAAGAGAACTCTTTATATTTGTTGAACACCATATTTTTAAATATTGTTTTAAATTTATACACAATGCAACATTTGCGCAACACATTTTTAATTCTGTTTTATAAGTTAAACCTACGATATAAACATGGTTTGTTTCTTTATACATTCTGAGTGTGTGTGTGTGTGTGTGTGTGTGTGTGTGTGTGTGTGTGTGTGTGTGTGCGTCTGTCCACCTTTGCCAGTCCTCCCAGTACTTCCAGTGCAGACAGACAAACTGCAGAGTCATTCCTCCACTGAGCCATCAGACGCTGAGTCAGCAGACGGACAAGCTGAACCCACAGGATCTCTGCTGATCTGATGCCTGGTTACCAAGGTAACACAAGCACGCACGCACATATACATACACACAAACACACACACACACACACACACTAGGAGTTACAAAAACATTGAAAAAATGTGATATAAAAACATAAAAAAGTGACAAAAATTTTAGAAAAGCCACAACAGCAGAAAAAGTGGAAAAAACGTTTTTAAAAACGGCAAAAAGATTAGAAAAAGCGACAGTGGCTGTGTTTCAGTTGTTAAAATAGTCAAGTGATATACGATCAGGAGGTTATTCTGAAAAGTATCCGATGCTGTAGCCCTCCACTTCCTGCTGGCCTGTTTAACTCCCCACAGCGCCATCACAAATAGACCTGGAAAGTGTCATAGTGGAGAGCCCCAGAGCAGCGCAGATGTGCAGGTGTAATGTAGGGGTAATGGTGTCTAATCATGTCTAACTGGGTTCATCGAGGATTCAATAAATAGTTTTGGGACGGTTTGGGATCTTTTTGTTGCACGCTTACAGTATGTGTAATTTCCAGAGGAGCGAATGCCTACTAGGATATAAGCACATACAGTAAAACTTAATTAACTACCGGTTCCACTGGTTCCACTAGCTCCACTGGTCCCACTGGGTCCACTGGGTCCACTGGGTCCACTGGGTCCTCTGGTTCCACTGGTTCCACTGTGTCCTCTGGTTCCACTGGTTCCACTAGGTCCACTGAGTCCACTGGTTCCACTCGGTCCTCTGGTTCCACTGGGTCCACTAGTTCCACTGGTTCCACTGGTTTCCCCGGTTGATATGGGTCTACTGGCTCCATCTTGCCAGGAGTCAGTTTGCTGGAAACCAGGAAGCTAGAAATAAGGAAGAGTCATACATCAGACCTTTGTGTCAGTTGCATTGAAGTTAACATGGTGGGTTTGGGATAGGTAAAGGGGTTAATCCCACTATAACCTGTCATAGGTTAATGTTAGGGTGGTTACGGTTAGGCAAGGGGGTTAATCCCACTATAACCTGTCATAGGTTAATGTTAGGGTGGTTACGGTTAGGCAAGGGGGTTAATCCCACTATAACCCTTTCACAGGTTTAGGTTCACATGGGCAGAGCCAGACATTGTAAACACTCAGGGCTCAGCACAAACTTCTACATTTACAGCAGCTATTTCTCAAGCCGTTTGATAATGTTGAAGGCATGACAAAGTATCCCGGAGCCAGACACTGAACCTCCCAATAGCAGGCCAGCGCCCGGCATAGCAGCTCCGCCACCACCGGTGCATGAATGTGTGTGTGAATGAGAGGAAAATGTTTATGTGAAAAAAGGTAGAAAGGCGCTTTATAAATGCAGTTCATTCACCATAAATGCAGTCCAACAGAAAACCTCAAACCTGAACTGAAAGAATCATCCTGTAGAGCAGACATCCTGTTATCTGATCGTATATATATATATATATATATATATATATATATATATATATATATATATATATATATTTAAACTGTTTTCCAACTGTCTTCATCATTCTGAAACCAGAACACAACTAATGTTGATAAGTTTCTCTCCTGACACCTAAAGAGAGGCTGAAACTGTCTGATGTTACTATTTAATAATGTACAGTAAGATAGGAATTTAGTGTAAACTGATTACTGATCTTGAAACCGGTTTTAGTTCACAGAATGAATTTTGATTTCTGCAGTAACAAACTTTTGCTGCATTGATATACCCGTCCAGTCAGAGAGACTGATGGGAAATGTCATGAGAGTTTCAGTAGAGTTGAAGGAGAGTTTAAAGAGAGTTTCCGTAGTTTAAGGAGAGTTTAAGGAGACTTACCTGCTGAGTTTGTCCTGCAGCCTCATACAGAGCTGAGTCCTGAATCAGATTCAACATGGCCGCTAAACAAAACAGAATCTTTTTATTTATTAATCAAAGTCGGAAGATTTTAGAAAACAGTTGTTAAATTGATGAGTGAATGAATGAATAACTGACCGAGTAGAATCTGAGTGTTGGTGGTGTCAGTCTCCATCTGCAGAGCTCCAATCAGAATGCTGCGGAGGCGGGGCTTCAGAGACAGGAAGTTACCTGCTGTGACATCATCACCACTGAACTTCCCATCCAATAACACCTGAGCAAACACACAGCAGGCATAAATGGCTGAATTAATGTACCTGTGGGTGCCAGACTGCAGGTGTATGTCAGTGTTTAAAGTCCAGTTCAGACCAAAGATCTGTGATGAGATTAAACCGTTTCAGGAAAGGTTTCAGCGGTCTGAAGCGGCCCGTCTCAGCTCGACTCGAACCAGCTGATGGTGTCGCTGGGAATCAGCTGGTCAAGGCTCCAGCTCGACAACAACAGAATAAGAGAAATAAAACATTGTTTTTTCTGTTTCATCTCTACTAGAAATGCAACTGTAGCAAGTATCTGAAGTCACTGTTTTTATGCCACGTTACATCCCGCAACACCCTGCTATGATGTTCATATGAACGGAGTAGTCAGGATCCGGTATAGGAGACTGCACTACTCAGTATGACACGATGTGCCCTGCTATGACATGAACTACAAGGACTACCTTAGAAGTCACTGGTCCACTATCTTTAATGTGACTATTATCACCACTGTTCATCACACCCCCAACCGGCCCCGTCAGACACCGCCTACCAAGAGTCTGGTAGCCACTGCTAATGCTTGCTCTTGAGGGAATTACTGGAATTGTTGGGGCTTTGTAAATTATAGAGTGTGGTCTAGACCTACTCTATCTGTAAAGTGTCTCGAGATAACTCTTGTTATAACTTGATACTATAAATAAAATTGAATTGAAATTGAATTGAAGTATCTCACTATCACGGTCCTCATTCATATTTAACATGCTACAAATAATTTCCAGCTACAAAAAAGCCTGAAAAGTCTGAAGTTGGAACTGAAGTCCAGAGAATGGTTTCTATGGAGATGATACACCGTCTCGTCTGATTGGTGGAAACTGGCAGCTTTCAGAACGCTGCAGACTGGAGACTTGCAGGGAGACTAAAGTTTACACTCTTCTCATCACAGCTCTTTGGTCTGAAGTGGACTTTACAGGGTGAACAGAAGCTGACCTCTGATTGGACGGATCCTAACTGCAGGGGGAGGGGCAGCAGGGACAGCAGGACCAAGATGGACGCTCGCCGTAAATCCACCGGTCTCACAAAACTCTTAAACCTTAACAGCTCTCTGGGCGAGAGACACAAATAGAAACAGACAGACAGACAGACAGACAGGCAGCAGACAGACAGGCAGACAGTGTTGAAGTACTGAAAGTATTAATGTCCACAGTAGTGATAGCAGCATCCACAGTGACTGTAATTACAGACAGACAGACAGACAGACACAGAGAGAGAGAGACAGACAGACAGACAGAGTGTTGAAGTACTGAAAGTATTAATGTCCACAGAATTGATACCAGCATCCACAGTGACTGTAATTACAGACAGACAGACAGACAGACAAACAGACAGACAGGCAGACAGACAGTCAGACAGACAGTCAGACAGTGTTGAAGTACTGAAAGTATTAATGTCCACAGAATTGATACCAGCATCCACAGTGACTGTAATTACAGACAGACAGACAGACAGACAGACAGACAGACAGACAGACAGACAGACAGTGTTGCAGTACTGAAAGTATTAATGTCCACAGTAGTGATACCAGCATCCACAGTGACTGTAATTACAGACAGACAGACAGACATAGAGAGAGACAGACAGACAGTCAGACAGACAAACAGACAGACAGACAGACAGAGCATTGAAGTACTGAAAGTATTAATGTCCACAGTAGTGATACCAGCATCCACAGTCACTGTAATTACAGACAGACAGACAGGCAGACATAGAGAGAGACAGACAGACAGACAGACAAGTTAGACAGACAGACAGAGTCTAGAGTAGTATTACTAGCATCCACAGTGACTGCAATTACAGACAGACAGACAGGCATAGAGAGAGACACACAGGTTAGACAGACAAACAAACAGACATAGAGAGAGGGACAGACAGACAGATAGGCTAGACAGATAGACTGACAGAGTCTAGAGTAGTATTACTTTTTTTAGTTTCTGCAGTTTACCTGTCGAGCAGCACACTCTCCACAGCAAACAGGAAGCAGGGGAACAGCAAGTTGACTCCTCTCAGGTCGCAGCAGAACAGACAGGTGGAGTTCATTAGGATGGAGGCCAGTACCGGAGGACACGCCTCCTCCGACACCTGGACACCCCTCAGCAGAACCAGGTAGAACCTGAAGAAGGTTTACACACAGACAGAACAGCAAATATCACCAGATCATACAGGAACACAGAGAGGGCTGTAGCTGGACAGTAGCACTACGCAATTCATCAAAAGAAATCTAAACCCAAATTCTGAACCTCTAACCAATGGTTATTTCGGTACCAACAGGCAGCCAGCGTCAGGTTCAGTCTGAGGTTTCTGTCTGTTTTAAGGAAGTTTTTCCTCACTGCTGTCGCACCAAATGCTTAGTCTTGGAGGAATGTGTCTCTGTAAATTATAGTGTGGTCTAGACCTATATATATATATATATATATATATATATATATTTTATTAATCCTGCTAACACCTTCCCCACTGTGTGTGTTCATGTACTTTCCCCTTAAAAACATACTACAGTGTGTAGTCACATGACTCTGCCATGTGTGGTCTGCAGCAGGAAGCAACTTTGAGGAGAACTCCAACACAGAGTCAACTGAGCAACAGCAACAGTTAGTGCTAAGGAAAAGCACAGCATCTGGCATCTGGACACATTTTGGCTTCAGAAAAGATGAGACAGAAGGAGTAAGTCTAGTAAGTTGACCGTCATGCAGGGACGACAGTTACATCCATCAAAACGAGTAGTTAAAATAAGAAAAAAAGATTATGGTTTGGGTTAAAACAGAGGTCCACCCCTGTGGCCAGGTTGGCTCAGTTGGTAGAACAGGCGCACATATACTGAGAGGTTTGTGCCTCGATGCAGAGGTCTAGGGTTCAAGTCCGACCTGTGATGATTTTCTGCATGTCTTCCCTCTCTCTCTCTCTCTCTCTCTCCCCTTTCACATCTAGCTGTCCTGTCCAATAAAGGCGGAAAAAGATCCCAAAAAAAATCTAAAGAAATAATTGTCTACTTTTTTAGGAAACTTGGCAGGTAGACAAACAGACAGATAGAAAGATAGACATGTACCTGGACAGGTAGACGGACAGGATGTCCTCTGCGGTTTTCTTACAGGAGAAGATTCTGCAGAGCATCCCACACGCCTCGGCTCGACCGGCCGCCCACCGCTCTGACATCACAGTGACATCACCGGCTGGCAAAGACAAAAAGAGACAGGAACAGTAACTTTGTTGTCTTTCTTTCTTGTTTCTTTGTATTTAAAAAGCCTTTCTTACATCAAGGCCAGGGGATTAGAGATGGCAAATTTCTAACCCATGTAAAATCATGCTTTTAATTAGTTTGCACTGTCCCTTGAATTATAAAGTTTAGAAGCAGTGTGTGTGACACAGACCAGAGTCTCTGTGGATCAGAGCAGCATCAAACAGCCATCCGCCGAACAGGTGGAGTAGGGAATCCACGTTACACCTGAGGGGGGACGGGGTGGGTCGGTGGGAGGATGGGGGAGGATGGGTGGAAGACTTCCAGTGATGGGGGGAGGAAGATGTCTGAGAGGAGAGAAGAATGAAGCTCATGAAAGACAACAGACTGCACTGGAGACTGTATAAGATGACAGAGCCTGTACAGAGTGAGCAGCAAGGAAACTTTAACTTTAAGGCTACATCTCCACCACTATGCTAGGAATATCTTCTGCTATGTTTCTCCCTCTCATTCCCCCTGCTCTGGCGTTTCCCCCTCTTATTCCCCCTGCTCTGGTGTTTCCCCCTCTCATTCCCCTTGCTCTGGCGTTTCCCACTCTCATTCCCCCTGCTCTGGCGTTTCCGAGCCCCTAAACCGGAGACCTACAAAGCTTTAAATGGTCAGGCACCATCATATCTAGAAGAGCTCCTAGTACCTTATTGTCCCACTAGAGCACTGCGCTCCCAGAATGCAGAGTTACTTGTGGTTCCTAGAGTCTCTAAAAGTAGAATGGGAGCCAGAGCCTTCAGCTAACAGGCTCCTCTCCTGTGGAACCAGCTCCCAGTCTGGGTTTGGGAGGCAGACACCATCACCACATTTAAGAGTAAACTTAAAACTCTCCTCTTCGATAAAGCTTATAGTTAGGGAGTGAGGAGTTGCAGTGTTTACCTAGACCGGCGGGGAAGGGTGTATAGCTACAGACCCGGCACGCCTTCTCTTCTCTGCTTCACTTCATAGTCGTCAGATTTATCTACCAACCCTTATAGAACTGGCTCAGGTTTGCCTTGGACCAGCTCTTAATTATGCTGTTATAGTTTTAGACTGCCGGGGGACTTCCTTTGACACACCGAGCTCCTCTCCTCTCTCTTTCCATCTGTGTGCTTCCATGTCCCAGAAATGCTTGTTACTAACTTTTCCCTGGGGAGCTTATTCCCCGAAGTCCCTATTTTAACGATCTGAAACGCAAGTATCAAACGTGAAACGCAAGTAGCTTTGTGGGCGGATCTCGGGTGCTGTTGTTATGATACCGGCGGGATAAATGAGTCTTGCACCCGACGCAAATCTAAAATGGGTTGGTCTGAAGTAGCTAGGTGTGGTTTGGGCGTAACATGCAATAAACCAATCAGAGAGTCATCTCACATTCCCTTTAAGAGCAGGCGTGCTTGTTCCATGGTGGATTTGCCTGGCGCACGCCAGCGGGAGCTGTCCGGGATGCAGCAAAGTAATAAATGCCCGTCTTGTCCGGGTGGTGATGTTGCTGCTCCTCTCGGGCGCATCTCCTCAAGTCTGGAGAGGATTGCTGCAGTCATGGAGCGTGGGCCTCCAAACGCACCACCTGCTCCTGTTGTGCCCCTTCCTCCTCCCCCCACTCCATCTCCATCCACCCGCTCCACCAGGAGCACATTGCGCATTACTCCTGGACCCTCAAGTGTCCAATCCCACCGTAGTTCAACATCACGTCTCCTTAAGTAATATTTCCTCATTTATGTCATCAACACATCCATGATTCATGGAAATGTTGTGTAAAACACAACAAGCCACAAAGCATGCTGGGACTTTTTGAGGACTGTACTGTAAAGTGCCTCCTTATCTATCCAAACACCTGAAGTAATATTTTTTCCTTGTAATTATGTATGGTTTGCAAAAATGGGAACCCCTGCGTCCATGTAGATGAGAGAAGCAAAGTGTATGCACGTTGTGCACACGCTACATTATGGCCAAGCATGCGCCCCTAAAATAGCATCTGAATAACGCTCCACTGACTTTAGACTAGCACCACTGACTTTAGACCAGGTTTTTCCTGGTCAGTGGCGGAATTGTTTTCTGAAACTGCAAAATAGCACGAGGGAACATTTGCGCCTGAACATGCCTCTTCTTTTCGCTGAACCGCCCCCGGGAGCGCAAATACATTCCCTAATTTACCGATGTGCGTCTGTGGGCCCATTCTGGTTCTGAATCTGATGCCAATCTTTCTCCTCCTGATTGGGTCTTATCGGTCACGACGTCTCGTTCTCTGAGACTAAAGCTACTAACGTTACCATGGTAACTACCAGCAGGGGGCAGAGTCTCCACGCTGCCTCCTGTTTATGTCCAGTATACCAGGATGATGATGAGATATGAGGTTTGGGCGTGTTAGTTTAAACAGAGATTAGTTCTTCTACTGGAGATAGAAATACTTGGCGCGCCGAGAACCAAAATGTAGCGGTGGAAATGTAGCCTTAACACTGTCTCTTTCCTGAATATAAACTTCTGCCATCAGGGAGAAAAATTATGTGTGCTGAGATGTAAAACAAACTTAAATTATCGTTTATTCCAACGTCTATCAAGCTGCTCAACTCCAACAGTAAATCTTAGCATAACAGAGCAAAGTGCAATAAATACACCAGCACTTTAATTCTTACAGTCACTTTTTTTAGATGTTGTATTGTCTTGTATAGTTATATTTGTCCTTTCACATCCCAAGATCTTATCTTATGTTGATTTTATCTTGATTTTATGTCAATTTTAGAATGGGTTCTCTGTTACATGTTTGTGTTGTGAAGACAAATTCCCCTCTGTGACCATAACATTTATTATATTCTATTCTAACAAAGAGACTTTAAATTAACACAGAGAGACTTTAAACAAACATAGAGAGACTTTAAACGAACACAGAGAGACTAAACTCAGAGGTAAACAGTCATGTATCAGGGTCGTACCATGGGAGGTTTGCTGGTTGCCTTGGAAACAGGTTTCAGTCGTGTGTTGTGTAAAGTTGAAGTGGTGGAGGGGGGGGTACTGGGCATGCTCAGTATGTTCACTGGGATGGGGGGGGCGCTGCCAGAACGAGGTCGAGAAATACCTGAGGAGATGGAGAACAGGTTCACATTCTTCAAATCAAACCACTAATCAAATCTGGATAAGGGGGGCAGTGCAGCCAGAGCCAATTGCACCTGACTGCAGTACGCAGATGGGGGTTGGGCTAAATGTGGGTGGAGCTAAACTTTTGAGTCTGCGTGGGCACCAACTACAGATAGAGTGGCATAAAACCCACGTTGTAGAATGTAGAATAACGATTATAATACAACTAGTGCAGAGCCCGTTTGGAACGGGCAATTGCTTGGCCTGTGGTATTGCTGCTTGTAGAATTCATCAAAACCAAATTGTACCCCAAAATGACTCACAGAGGGACCCCAAACCACCTAATATGCAACTCCACTGTATAGCCTACTACTGACTTACAGTGTAGGCTACTTCTACATCAGAGGAAGACGTTGTACAACTGTATTTCCCTGACAGAGAACGCTGTAGATTCAGAATGTAATCATAAAATATAATCAGACATTAGCATCATGGACTCATTGCAGTGCGTTACCCACCCGGCCCGTTATGAGCGCTAATCAGCACATATCTGCGTTCATCAACCACCAGAACCGGACCGTGTGTGTGCGTATGTGTGTGTGTGTGTGTGTGTGTGTGTGCAGAGAGAGAGAGAGAGAGAGAGAGAGAGAGAGAGAGAGAGAGAGAGAGAGAGAGAGAGAGAGAGAGAGAGAGATGGTGTTTTCTTGTGCCGGATCATTAACAAATTTAAAATTTCAGCAGAGGTGTTTATTTTCATACAGGTTTAGTGGCTTGACAGTTAACGGGGAAATAGGGGATTTGATTTGCGGAGTTATTTTGTGGACTTAATTAACCCAACCCAGGGTGAGTCTGATGAAAACTGATGTATCTGCCTGGTTCAACTCTGAGATTTTCTCGCATTGCACCGCTATTTGAAAGAATAATCTCCAAGATTAGGCTACGTTATGTTCTGTCAGCTCAGCAATTTATTACAATAGCAGGAAAAGAGTTCCCCCCCCCGCTGTTCTAAAGCATTCTGCATGTGGTGTCTGCTGATGTGCAGGTTACCTTCCCCCCTGGTGGTGCCTTGCATGTGTGGGATTCTGAAATGTCCTTAAATTCGGGAATTGTCCTTTGTTTATTCAAAGTCAAAGACAGTCCAAAGTAGTGCTACTTTGCACATTTTTGTTGGTCTGAGGTGTATGTTACATTTTAGCTGCCAAAGCTCCGCTGCTCTCTGTCACTGGTCCTCAGGGCCAGTGGCTAGAATGGCAAAAGCCAATGTGTGCTTCTTTTACCTATATATTTAATGATATCTTTTGCGTTTCTAATCCATACAACGTAAAAATTGGCACTGCACTTACTCATGCCCGTAGTAAGACACCTGTCAAGTTTGAAATCCATTGGACTAACGTTTCAAGAGATATGCGCAGAAAGACATTCCTGCAATTTATAGCTGGATAGATATTATATATAAATATATATATATATAGACTATAATAAATAATGATATTTGAATTATGAAAAAAAGGAAAAGAAGAACGGGGAAAGCAAACGTGACTCGTGGGAAACAAGCCCCACCTCCAAGCCCCAGTAAATGTAAATGTAAATGGACTGTTCTTATATAGCGCTTTTCTAGTCTCAACGACTACTCAGAGCGCTTTAACATTGTACAGGAACCATTCACCATTCACACACATTCATACACTGTGGCCGAGGCTGCCGTACAAGGTGCATCATTCACACACATTTACACTCCGATGCGCTGCATCGGGGGCAACTCGGGGTTCAGTGTCTTGCCCAAGGACACTTCGACATGGGACTGCAGGGCCAAGCATCGAACCACTAACCTTCCGATTGGCAGGCAACCACTCTACCACTGAGCCACAGCCGCCCAAGTAAGTGTTTCTAAGCCTAGGTTAACATGCTCCAGGTCCCTCATGCTCCCTCCCAAGCCCCAGTTAGGGCCTCTATGGCTGGGCGTTGGCCTCCAGGGCTCTCAGCCTCACCTCTAAGCCCCAGTAAGTGGCTCTAAGCCTAGGTTAACATGCTCCAGGACCCTAATGCTCGGTTGGGTTAAGGAAAAGAAGAACGGGGAAAGCAAACGGCACACGTGGGAAACGATCTCTGGTCTCCGGGGTGAAAGTCCTGTGTTTTTCCTTCAGACACACATTCTTCCTCTTACGGTTGCTATTGGGCAAGTGTGAAGAGTCAAACGTTTAGCTCCACCCACGTTGAGCCACTCCTCGATCTGCATACTGCAGACAGGGCTTACTCGCCAGAGCGCACCGGGACAATGCTCCGCCTCACACAGAGAGTGGTTTCTATCTCATTGGTGGAAACAGGCAGCTTTCAGAACGCTGCAGAATGGAGACTTGCAAGGAGACTAAAGTTTACACTCGTCTCGTCACGAATCTTTGGTCTGAACTGGACTTAAGGTGTGTTGAATGATTCCTGATGTCAACTTATGCATCAAGTAACATGCAAGAAAACATTCCACCTTAAAAGTTGCCAGTAGCTGCCAGTGGCAGCCTTTGAGCTGCACAGTAAATGAAATTATTTTTCTCAATATATAGCTGAGTTAACTAGTTAGATAGTTGACTTATCTATGTTAACATGCCACCGTAGGGAGTGTGGTTACATAACCTTCCAAACGAGACGTAATTTAACGTCATGTTCTCTCCGGTACCTAAACAAAACACTACAGCTATGGTAGGGAGGCAGGTGGCCAGGGTTTTCTGTAAGAGGGGACAGTGGCCGTGGCTTACTGCATGGTGGTGATGGGCGGGGCTTCTAGTAGAATGGGTGGGCTGGGCTTCATATATGATGGGTAGGCGGGGCTGAGCATATGGGGCGAGGCTTACCGTAGGGGGGGAGGCGGTCTTTAAACGGGCTCCTGGCCACACCAACACCTGTGAGGAGACGAGTTGGAAAACAAATTCCACATAAGATGGATAAGAAGGTTCAGTTTGGATCACTGTTGTTACATTGAATTAACCTTTAATTTACCAGTTATTTTAACAAATATCAGACTGGCTTTAACACAGGTGTCATGAATCACTCACTCGTTCACCACTCCCTACTCACCATGTAGGTAGGGAGATCATCGGTACAATGAAAAACACTTAGAACACTACACGCAGAGCCAAATTAAATGGAAAGATTACTCGAGGCATGCTGCATTTTTCGGGCCTCCTCCAAATAGATGCCTTTACTATACAGTATATGTAGAGGTAGGTCTATAGTGTGGTCTAGACCTACTCTATCTGTAAAATGTAATGAGATAACTCCTGTTAGGACTTAAACTATGAATAAAATTGAATTGAAATGCGTGGCACCTTCTCTTGAACGTTGCCGCAATGCTCCCAGAATGCATTGCTGCTTACAGAGACAAAGAGTGGGAAGCATGTAGCCTAAATGACAATGTGGACACGGACCATTATTGATCAGAATGATATGATCAGTTTTTTTTTTTTAATCTGAATTACCGAGAGAAGGCAGCCGGTCTCTGAAATGGATCCTCGGTGTAATTCCTGCAGAAACAAAGCAGCAACAATCGAATATATCGAATATATTGAATGAAAGTCTGAATATATTGAATGAAAGTCTGACTGAAAGTCTGAATATACTGAATGAATCTTAGTCTGAATATATTGAATGAAAGTCTGAATATATTGAATGAAAGTCTGACTGAAAGTCTGAATATACTGAATGAATCTTAGTCTGAATATATTAAATGAAAGTCTGAATATACTGAATGAAAGCCTGAATATAATGAATGAAAGTCTGAATATACTGAATGAAAGCCTGAATATACCGAATGAAAGCCTGAATATATTGAATGAAAGTCTGACTGAAAGTCTGAATATACTGAATGAATCTTAGTCTGAATATATTGAATGAAAGTCTGAATATACTGAATGAAAGCCTGAATATACCGAATGAAAGCTTGAATATATTGAATGAAAGTCTGACTGAAAGTCTGAATATACTGAATGAAAGTCTGACTGAAAGTCTGAATATACTGAATGAATCTTAGTCTGAATATATTGAATGAAAGTCTGAATATACTGAATGAAAGCCTGAATATACCGAATGAAAGCCTGAATATATCGAATGAAAGTCTGACTGAAAGTCTGAATATATTGAATGAATCTTAGTCTGAATATATTGAATGAAAGTCTGAATATACTGAATGAAAGCCTGAATATAATGAATGAAAGTCTGAATATACCGAATGAAAGCCTGAATATATTGAATAAAAGTCTGACTGAAAGTCTGAATATACTAAATGAAAGTCTGAATATATTGAATGAAATAATGTTGACGTTAGACTGATGATATATTCAATATATTCAGACATTTATAATGTGTGTGTAGTGTGTATGTGTGTTTAGTGTGTATAATGTGTGTATAGTGTGTGTCTGTGTAGTGTGTAGTGTGTATAATGTGTGTGTAGTGTGTGTACCAGTGCTTGGCAGCTGCTGCTCTGTTGATTCTTTGTTGACTACAGTCACACCTGCAGAAACACAAAAGACGTAGGTTTGGTTTCATTTCATTTTTATAATATGCTTTCCAAACTAATGTTAGTGTAATTAAAAAACTAAATGAAACGCTGTGTAAGCTGCTGTTGCTGTGTGAGCTATTCTTATATAAGGTCAGTGTACCCAGGAAGGCGTCGACCATCGTGCCGACTCCTTTCATGGCTCTGAAGAAGATGTTCGGCAGCCGGCCGCCTCCTCGCATCGCCTCCTCGGGGAAGGAAGGAGTCGAGCCAGCAACCATGGGTCGACTGAGGTCCACCGGATTACTGAAAGAGAAAGACTCACTGACATCAGGAGACTCAAACTGAAATATTTATGAGAATCGCCCCGAGATGTTGAAGGCTGTGGACGTGATTGGTAGTTTGCATTTATAAAAAGGGGGACCAGAGAGTGTGCTCCAACTTTGTGTGTGTGTTACCTGTAGGTAGAGGGTGTTACCTGAGCAGGTGCAGGAACCTGAACCAGGTCTGGGGGACTCGCTGGTCGTCCATGTCTGCCGGGACCAGAGAAGCATCTTCATCTGGGACTTTTAAGTGAGGGAAGGACGGACCGAAGCTCAACACCAACAACCTAAACAACAACAACGATGACATGTGATGATGGTCTGAACTACAGGAAGAAGAGTTCTCCGCTTTCATCTAAGCAGCAACTTCAGGGTCTGAAAAGTGAAGCCAAAGCTGAAGCTCCTTAAAGCTGTATTCTCTCTAACTTCCAGCAGGGGGAGACTCCTTAAAGCTGTATTCACTCTAACATCCAGCAGGGGGAGACACCTTAAAGCTGTATTCACTCTAACTTCCAGCAGGGGGAGACTCCTTAAAGCTGTATTCACTCTAACATCCAGCAGGGGGAGACTCCTTAAAGCTGTATTCACTCTAACATCCAGCAGGGGGAGACTCCTTAAAGCTGTATTCTCTCTAACTTCCAGCAGGGGGAGACTCCTTAAAGCTGTATTCTCTCTAACTTCCAGCAGGGGGAGACTCCTTAAAGCTGTATTCTCTCTAACTTCCAGCAGGGGGAGACACCTTAAAGCTGTATTCTCTCTAACTTCCAGCAGGGGGAGACACCTTAAAGCTGCATCTATGAGAACATGAATCTAATTCTCTCTTGAGTTATTACCTCAGTAAACATTTTCATGAGTGTGTGTGTGTGTGTGTGTGTGTGTGTGTGTGTGTGTGTGTGTGTGTGTGTGTGTGTG
Source organism: Perca schrenkii (assembly GCA_025617405.1). NCBI lineage: Eukaryota > Metazoa > Chordata > Actinopteri > Perciformes > Percidae > Perca > Perca schrenkii. The sequence goes on along the minus strand of CM046790.1, from coordinate 42,640,928 downwards.
TGTGTGTGTGTAGTGTTGGTCATCTTACTTTAAAAAAGTAATTAGTTATAGTTACAACAAAGTAACCGTGACGTTATTTTTTATGTTCTGTAACACTATTACGTTCTATAACATATTTAACGTCAAACATAGCGTACATGTGACATAAACATTCTTGCCTTTAAATAGGCAGTAGGTATGTCTTCTAAAACTAACTTTCTGTCATATTTGCTGAAACTGACCCTATGTTCCAGTAGAACTACATCAATGATGTAAAAAAAAAAAATCCAGCTCCTCTGGCACCACCTACAGCCTGTAGTGCCATTGGCAAAATTCCACCGCTCCCGGTCGATTTTCTCCAATCAGGGCCACAGGTGGTCTATCTGCCTGTCAATCACTGCTCATACACGCACATGCATATAATAGGGTTCTCCCCTCCCCCTTCCCTGCGCACGAGCTGCAGAAAGGTTTCCCAAAGCTCGGGTGAATATTGGAGTGGCTTTTCAGAGGTGGCGTGAGCTCCGGGATTTTAAAGATCTGAAGAACGATGCAGATGTAGCCACATTTCTTCTCGACAGGTAACATAATTACCATGAATGATTTATCTTTCACTTAGTTATTAGTAGTCAAAAGTCCACAAAGCTACGTTGGTGAGCATGATAGTAACATTTGCACATTGGTCGGTCTGATATGATGCTGAAATGGCTAACACTAGCCTGCTAGTTAGCATCGTTTTACTGTTGGTGAGTAAAGTTAACATTGTGGTAGTGTTTAGTTATTGAACATGTTGTCTGTCTGACATGCCGGCAGTTCTGTCAAACTCCAAGAAGTTGTCGATGTTCAAATTTGTTGGCAAAGTCCTGGATCTTCACAATCTTACCTACTGCAGCTTTAATTTCCATGAGCGAGAAGTAGTGCCGGTACTTCCAGTTGGAGAACGCTACCTTTGAATGTCCCTGGCTCGTTGCCATTGTCGCTGTCTTGTGTTTAGTGGTATTCAGAGTGTGCAGTGAGACAGCGTGAGCAGGGCATCCGCCCACCCAGCCAATCATCATCACATTTGCAACGGTGTCATCATCCCCCCCTCCCTGCTCTCTCCAGGCAACTGATGTGTAGCCTGCTGCCTGACACCTCGCACTTCATTCAACCAAATTGTAGTAACGCCCCACTTTACATTCTCAGTAACGATAACGGCATTGCAACGATGGGAAAAGTAATTAATTAGATTACTCCGTTACTGAAAAAATAACGCTGTTAGTAACGCCGTTATACTTAAACGCTGTTACTCCCAACACTGCGTGTGTGTACCTGGAGGTCAGGGCGGCCATGACTCGGCTCCACTGCTCCACCACAGCCGGCTGATGTCTCCAGCTGCTCAACATCTGTCTGGCCGTCTGCCACAGAGAGTGAGACGGGAAACACCGAGAGCAAGACAGCAACCAGACCTCAAACAGTACTGCCATCGACAGGTGAGACAGCTGCTCCAACACATCTGCAGAGAGATAGACAAGTGAGAGACAGAAAGGTGACAGACAGGCAGACAGACAGACGAGCACATCAAAGGGGAGTGTTTACCTGTGGTTGTGGGCGGAGCCAGCATGTTGTGGTTGATGCGCAGCAGGAAGTGCAGCAGCGTCTCCCAGGTGTCTCCACTCATCACAGCGCTCTCTCTGGCCAATGACTGAACTGCAAGCAACACCTGCTGACAGAGAGACAGGTAGACGGGACTCGCCTGCTCGGACCTGGGGGAGGGGGGATAATTAAACTAGTTTATTGATAAATAGAAAATGTATTTCAAAGTAGAAAACGTTACACTTCATAAGGTTTGTATAGGTTGGGTCCAGACTGAGTTGCAGTTTGGTCTGGAGAAGCCCTGTCCTACAGGATCACTGGACCTCTTTAGGCTCCATCTCCAGCGCTACATTTTGGTTTTTAAGTGTTTGAGTTTTGATCCCAGAGTGATCTCTGTGCTCCTAGTGTTTTTATCTCCAGTAGAAGAACTAATCTCTGTTTAAACTATCACGCCCAAACCTCATATCTCATCAACATCCTGGTATACTGGACATAAACAGGAGGCAGCGTGGAGACACCACCCACTGGAATGAGAGGGGGAAACGTCAGAGCAGGGGGAATGAGAGGGGGAAACTTCAGAGCAGGGGGAATGAGGGGGGAAACACCAGAGCAGGGGGGGAATGAGAGGGGGAAACGTCAGAGCAGGGGGAATGAGAGGGGGGAACACCAGAGCAGGGGGAATGAGAGGGGGAAACACCAGAGCAGGGGGAATGAGAGAGGGAAACGTAGCAGAAGATATTCATTTTTAAACCAAAATGTAGCGGTGGAGATGGAGCCTCAGATTCTCTCAATAATCACAGATGGAGTAAAGAGTTGAGCTGTCTGACAGAGGTTCAGCCTACCTGGACAGGAAGAGGCCGCCCAGGTGTCGCAGGATCTTCTGGGTGTAGAGGTTGGGCTCTCTGCTGATTGGTGGAGGGAAGGAGTCTCTCGGGGAAACCAGGGCCATCAGCCAATCAGTGTAGACATCTACGCAGAGCTGCACAGTGTCTCCGTCCAATGGGAGAGTCAAGCCGTAACACAACACCTCCATCGTCCACTTCACCTGGAAATACACACTCAACCAGTCAGTATGTACAGTATAGCTATAAGTAGCTAATGCTAGAATAGCACTCCATATGCTAACAGTTGTTAGCTAACAGACCGTACCCAGGTGAGTTGTCATAGTATAGTGGCTGGTGGTTTGAACCACGTTAATCTGAAGACATGTGCTTCCAAGGTTTGAACAACATGTCAAATGTTCAACTACAGGGGGGAACACACTGAACTGTGTTTATTCTAACATCGCTAAAGCATACAGAGCCCTTTCCCTGCCACACCTTGGACAGTCACCTTGGATGATCACCTTTCACTATTTCTAACCCCAGCCTACAGCCCCGTTATAGAGAAACACCAACCCACCATTAAAACAGTTCAAACCGGGCCAGAGGGACTATTCCTACAGCTGCAGGACTGCTTTCAACACATTGCATCACTGGCTGAGGGACTGAACCACTTTTGATTTGAGAAAGGACCGGACAATGTTGATTCACCCCAGCTGGACACTGCTGGACACTCATTTACCCTGCACACAAGAGGTCAAATGAGTCCTGAAAGCTGTGAATATCCAGTAGGCAGCAGGCCCGGATGGGATGCCAGGGAGGGTTCCCAGAGATTGGGCTCACCAACCCGCAGAGGTTTTCCCTAACATCCTTAATCGCTCCCTGATCTCTCTGAACGACTATTCTTTATAAAAGACTAGTTATGGGACACCTCGCCCCTGCCTTAGACCAGCACTGGTATGGACACCGGTAGGGCAAACAGTTTCACTGAGGATGCCATAAATGTAGCCCTACATACTGCACTGATGTACCTGGAGCAGAAGGGAACATGTTAGGATGCTGTTCGTGGATTACAGCTCTGCTTTTAATGCTATCGTCCCCAGCAGGCTGGTCAGAGAACTACAGGACCTTGGTCTCAGTGACCAGCTGTGTCTGTAGATTAAAGAATTTCTTAACAACTGTCCACACATGCAGTTTAAAAAAATAATTATATTCGAGTTAAGGTAATCCCCAGATTTCTCAAACGCCATGTAAACACTATAACCTCCGTTAAAATCTGAGTCATCATAACTTGGTTAACAGAGGTAGAGAACTCCTTCAGTAACCGGGGGATTCCTGCATCTGTACACCTTATCGGGGCTATGATCGGATTAAGTGTCTGCGCATCCTTCAACTGCCCCTCCCCACTCTCCTGGAGTGGTTTTTGAACCAGACATACTCCGTCAGCGCTGTGAGTCGTAGTCGTTGCTATGATACCATATGACAAAACAGCATTGTCAGAATCAGCGGGCCATCGGCAGCAAAGGGCCTGCCGTCTGTCTGTTCTACTCTCTGCCGTGGCAGCAGCAGACATCGAGAGATGGCTAAACCGAGTGTCCACCTCCGGGGCTGTCAACGCTGTGTCTCAGCAAAAAAGTGGAGGGACCGAGCAGCCCCAGCTGTGGCCCCTGGCTAACGTTAATGTTAGTTAGCTAGCAAAGTTAGCTTGCTAACTCCCGACACTGGTTACACATAACATTACAATGAGCTGAACAAGATGTTGTCTGGCTGGAACACTGTGCATTCCTACACTGTGAAAAGAGTGTGTTTGTTTGTTTATTTAGGATCCTCATTAGCTCCTGCATTTCATATTCTCTATTTTTTCATATTATTTCTTAAATCATTTATTTTATATATAAAATAATTATTAAGGTGGTTAATGAAACAATAAGTTGTTACAGTTAAATTCAGTGATCGGTCTGTGTAATGTTGATAGAGATCAACCAGAAGAAAAAGCATTGTGCTTTGGCAGATCGCCACCTAGTGTACCGGAGGTGGACTTACTTCTCCCCATTCAGTGAGTAAGACTCAGCCCCCACATCTCCTCGAGCCTGACCCTCAGCACTCAGGATTGCTTCCTGCTTCTTACAGTGCAGACGCTCTACTGCTTGCTCCTGCTTCTGCTTGCATATTTCTGCTGATAATCTTGCTTTTCCTCTGAGAGAAACTATGAGCAGCGGCTCTTGGATACTTATAAATCACTGGACTATACATTTTTTGTAGACATAGTAGGCTATTGTCATATTTGAACATTTTTCTGCGTGACCGAGGCCTACCAATAGCTCAAGCCTGTCCTAAAGTGACTGTAGCTAAAGCTAATTAGCAGCAAGATGCCACCCTTCTCCATAGAGGACTACTACAAACTCCTGCAGAAGATTGCAGTTCTGGAAACCAAAATTTACCGGTTAGAAGTAAACTTGGAAGTGAACGGATCATGTGGAAATGACACCACTTTACCAGTGACCCAAAACAATGGACAAAAGCATGCTAACATACGGCTAACTAGCACCAGCAAGACCACAAAGAAACAAGAGGGCTCTGGAACGGATAATAAATCAACAAGTGGCAGTCCTCCCTGGAACTCTTTTAGTGCAAAGCCTAAGAGTAAATCATTTTCCTGGGAAATGGGAGGATGACTAACGGGCAGGACACAGCGCCCAGAGATTTGTGATATGACCGGCTGGCCTGCATTACCACCCAGGCAGAGTGCCTCTTCAACCCCTGTACTTAGTAGGACACAGCCGTGGACAGCTGCAAAAGGGAAAATCAGCAACAAAATGCCTCCCCAACAACTGAGTGTGCAGGTGGAGAACAGATTTGCTCCTCTGCTACAGGACCCTGGACATGACCTGGATTACGTCTCATCGTCACACAGCAGGGTAAGGACTGAGAGCAATTCTAAAAGTAAAAAGCTACAGGGAAAGCTAACGACTGGGCCCCAAACTCTGATTGTGGGTGACTCTGCTGTGAAAGATATAAAAAGCAGTAAAAAACACCAAAATACTCTGTTTTCCCAAAGACATGGTGTCTGACTTGGCCCAAAGAATCCCAGATATCGTAGCAGCACACCCAACTGTGAAGAACATTGTACTGCACATAGGGTCAAATGATGTTGTAAAGCAAGAGTCTGAAGTGCTGAATCGTGACTTTATGAATCTGCTGAACGCAGTCAGCTCCGTAAACGCAAAGGTGTTTATCAGTGGCCCTATACCGCCAGTCAGAGGAGGAGCTGAGAGATTCAGCAGACTGTTGGCACTGAACAGATGGCTTTCAAATGCATGTACCAACCATTCTCTGCAGTTCATTGACAATTTTAACATTTTCTGGGGCTGCAGACATCTTTTTAAAGCAGATGGACTATTCCTTAACAAGCCAGGAGTAAAGCTGTTCACCTCTAGCCTACTTTACTTTCTGCGCCACACATCTGCTCCCTTGGCCAAGGACACGAGACAAGATGTACCAAAACAAGAGGAAGACACAACAACAAAGTGCGGCAGTGAGCCACCACAGCCCCCCACCTGAGCAAAGATTTGACCATGGGAGATCAAAGAGCAGAGATGAGAAATCTCAACCCCCCCTTCTCACCCGTGCAACACTCCTCAAGCCCCTGTGACAACCACGACAGCTATGAGGACCTCTTTAAGGATATGTCGCTCTCCCTCTTTCCCACATCCCCATGTTGGAGTTCACTGACCAGATGAAGCAGCTGGTAAATGCTGCAACCAAGTATGCCCCCCCCTTCCTTCTCCCATCGTAAAACGCCAGGCACCTCTGCCCCCCTCAAGGACGGCAGCTAACTCCTTCTCCCCAAACTGATAAGGATGCTTGTGTGCAAAATGCAGTAAGCATTAACTGATATGGGCCGGGTCCAGGCTGCATGCATAGTAGCACTCATGACTCTTTCCAAGACAAGCCTGGGCCCTGCGTATTAGGTTCTTCCACAATTTATGTTGTGATAGGTAATAGAAAAAGAATGGCAAATAAGCACGTAACTGCAAACTTTGCAAATTCACAGTCTGTCCCAAAAAATGAAAACGCACTAACATTAGCCCTACTAAACGTTAGGTCTTTGGCGGGAAAATCATTTTTAATCAATGATTTTATTATCAAGAACAATCTTGATTTTATGTTTTTAACTGAAACCTGGTTGGACCATAATAACAGTGCTGCTGTTCTCATTGAGTCAGCCACCCCTAACTTTAGTTTTATGAGTGAGAATAGAGTGAATAAGAAAGGAGGTGGAGTCGCCATTTTGTTTAATGACTCATTCCAATGTACGCAAATATCTTACGGAAATTTTGCTTCTTTTGAATATGTGGCTCTTCAGCTAAGATCCTCCCCTCAAGCTCTACGTCTAAATATCTACAGGCCACCTAAATACTGTGCATCCTTCTTTGACAATTTTAATGAACTGCTGTCTATAATCTGTATTTACTTTGACCGTGTAATTATTGCTGGTGATTTTAACATTCATGTTGACAACCCCCAGGACCGAGGGACCAAAGAACTGTGTTGTGTTTTTGAAAGCTATGGACTGACTCAGCATGTGACACAGCCCACGCACAATAAGGGGCACACTCTGGACTTGATTATCTCCAAGGGTCTGAACATTCCCAAGGTTGTGGTGACTGATGTTGCTCTCTCTGATCATTCCTGTGTTTTCTTTAACGGCACTATCTCTGTGCCCAAAAGTGTTCAAACAAAGTTAATCAGAAAACGGTATATTACTGAAAACACCAGTGAATCATTCATTCAGCTTTTCTCCTCTACATCCACCCTCACTGGGGCCTCAGTCACTGAGCTTGTAGATAATTTCAACTGTAAAATTACAACTGTTATTGATGCTATTGCTCCCACTAAGGTCAAAGCTGTCTCTGGTAAGAAAAGATCTCCATGGAGAAATTTTATAGGTGTGAGAACAGAAAAAAGAGAGTGTCAAAAAGCTGAACGCAGTTGGCAAAAATCTAATCTCCAGGTCCATTATAACACTTATAAAGAGAGACTTCGCATTTATAATCTGGAACTAAGAAATGCAAGACGGTCCTTTTTCTCTGACATTATCGCCAGAAACAATAATAATTCACGTGCTTTGTTTGCTACTGTTGATAGATTAACTAACCCTCCAGTACCGGTAGCATCTGAACTGTTGTCTACCAAGGCTTGCAACGACTTTGCCTCCTTCTTCACAGACAAAAATTCAGAAAATTAGACAAACAGTCAGTGCCTCCTTATCAAGTACAGGATATGTGTTGTCACACTGTGCACGCAAAACAAATTCCAACATGACACAATTTCATACGATCAACCTTAAAAACCTGGAGGACATTATACAGCATCTGAAAACCTCCTCCTGTTGCCTTGATATTCTACCAACGGGTGTTTTCAAAAATGTTTCGAAGTGTTTGGCTTCAGATCTTCTACAGATTGTAAACACATCTCTGCTCTCAGGTATCTTTCCACAGGCCCTAAAAACTGCAGTCATCAAGCCACTCCTAAAAAAGAACAATCTAGACACGACACTAATGAGCAACTATAGGCCAATATCAAACCTTCCATTTTTAGGTTTTTCAACAACTCAACCTTTTCTTATTGCTAAACAACAGTTTTGATGCCTTCCAGTCAGGTTTTCGACCAAACCACAGCACTGAGACGGCTCTTGTTAAAGTCTTTAATGACATCCACTTAAACACAGATAGTGGCAAAATTTCAGTCTTAGTATTACTTGATCTCAGTGCTGCATTTGATACGGTAGACCATGACATATTGCTTGACCGATTGGAAAACTGGGTTGGTCTTTCTGGCTCAGTACTAAAGTGGTTTGAATCCTATTTAAAGAATAGGGACTACTTTGTGTCTATAGGTAATTATACATCTGAGCATACAAACATGACGTGTGGAGTTCCCCAAGGCTCAGTTCTGGGCCCTCTTCTGTTCAACATCTACATGCTTCCACTGGCTCAGATTATGGAAAACAACAAAATAACTTACCATAGTTATGCAGATGACACACAAATTTACATAACCTTATCGCCAGGGAACTATAGCCCAATACAACAATTAAATATGTGCATTGAACAAATTAATGATTGGATGTGCCAGAACTTTCTTAAATTAAATGAAGAAAAAACGGAGGTGGTTGTTTTTGGAGCAAAAGAGGAACGATTGAAAGTCAGCGCTCAGCTTCAAATGACAATGTTAAAAACAACAGACAAAGCCAGAAATCTTGGTGTAGTCATGGACTCAGACCTAAATTTTAACAGCCACATTAACATAATTAAAAAAATCAGCCTATTATCACCTTAAAAAATATATCAAGGGTTAGAGGACTTATGTCTCAGCAGGATCTGGAAAAACTTGTCCATGCTTTTATCTTCAGTAGACTTGACTACTGTAACGGTGTCTTTACAGGTCTCCCTAAAAAATCAATCAGACAGCTGCAGCTGATTCAGAACGCTGCTGCTCGAGTCCTCACTAAAACCAGGAAAGTGGATCACATCACTCCAGTACTGAAGTCTCTACACTGGCTTCCAGTGCCTCAAAGAATTGATTTCAAAATACTTTTACTGGTTTATAAATCACTAAACGGTTTAGGGCCAAAATACATTTCTGATCTGCTACTACATTATGACCCACCCAGACCTCTCAGATCGTCTGGGACAGGTCTACTTGTTGTCCCCAGAGTCAGAACTAAACAGGGGGAAGCAGCGTTCAGTTTTTATGCTCCACATATCTGGAACAAACTCCCAGAAAACTGTAGGTCCGCTGCAACTCTCAGTTCTTTTAAATCTAAGCTAAAGACCTATCTTTTTGATGTTGCTTTTCTTTAAATAATCTATTTTATTAACTTTAATTTCTTATACTGCACTGTAACTTTTATTCTTATACTGCACTATCAATTTTATTCTTGTTTTAATTTGTTTATTAATGTTTTTAAATTGTTTTATAACTGCTCTTTAATGTTTTATGTAAAGCACTTTGAATTGCCCTGTTGCTGAAATGTGCTATACAAATAAAGCTGCCTTGCCTTGCCTAGCACAGGTGCTCAGCCCGCCCTCTACTGCCTCTACACACATGACTGCACACCTACATACACCACAAATTCAATGCTAACATTTGCAGACGACACCACAATGGTGGGACTTATCTTGACCGGTGTACAGAGACGAGGTCTGCAAATGAACGGAATGGTGTGCAGTGAATAACCTGTTGCTAAACACCAAAAAGACAAAAGGAGCTTATTATTGATTTCAGAGGGCAACAGGAAGTGCACAAGCCACTCAAAAGAGGAGAGGAGAGGGTCTGCAGGTCTCTGTGCCACAGCAGAGCCTGCAGGTTTGGTAAAGACAGTACTCACTACCCTTTCACATAGGGCCTCAAAATGCTGCACCTCCAGACTGAGGAACAACTTTTACCCCACAGCCATACACAAACCTCCCAATCCCCCTCCCTCCACTACCACAATATTTGACATTGGTTGCTAATGTTACTTAATTCTTTGAATGTTTTAAACTAAAACTCTTCTGCTCCTTGACTTTAAACACAGATCAGAGAGCAGGTGAATGATTTCTGACTCAACTGTTGATCAAACACTCAACACGCTTACATATCAACACCTGAGAGTTTCCATAGAGGTCACACACACACACAAACACACACACACCTGGCTGTCTGTGTGCAGCAGGCTGCGGGTGTCGGGGTTTCTCAAGCCTGCTCGTAGGGGCTTCACCACAGCAACAGCAACGTCTCGGCCCACAGAGGGCGGGAAGCAACTGAGCACGCTCACATGGCCCCGCCCACTGCACAATGATTGGTCCATGTTTACCTGAGAGAAAGACAGTTTAATAAGTAAACAAGCGGTTTGTTTTTCAGTAAGGTTAAAGGGTCTCCGAATCAGAAAATCATTTATTGCCAAGAAACGTATTTAGAATTGGCCTGGGTAGTTTGGTGCATACATAAACATATTATAAACAAACACAGTAAGAACATCAACTTTAAATAAGCCAACACTGTGCAATTCATATGCATCTTCTTATAGGAGCAGACAGAAGACGTGTAGCTTCTCAAACTTCTTCAATAATGTTCAACCTTTCAACCAACAGCATAGCAAAAAGTTTGTTTAAAGAGGAACAACGCTGCATCTGTTTGACTGAATAACTACTTTTAACTACATTTTAGAGACAGAACTACTCATCCATTCATCCAGAACATAATCCACTCATTAATCCACAGTGAAGATGCAGAACAAACTGAAATATCAGAACAAAACTTCAGCTGATTACTGACATTAAGACTATTATTTATGTCTGAAATGTTGTTTGAATATGTAAATGAGGCATAATCTAACGCTAACTTTGGGTGAATTTAGAGAAATGTACAGACACAAAGAGACAAAGTGAGGGAGGATAGTTAAGGAAGATAAATAAAGTGATAATAATCTCAGTGTAGCTACAGCAGCAGTTAAAGACTGAGATAAGCCTCTTACCTGCACAGGTGAGTCCAGGTGAGTGAACAACAGTCAGGTCACTCTGAAAGTCACAATTCACCTGTTGCTCCCTTCAGGGTCCGCTGGGAAATTTCAGCTCAAGTCTGAGGGCTTGAATCCTTTAATGTCTGAACTGTCTTTTCTACTTTCATTTATTCAACTAAAAACACTCAACTTGGAACGTTTTATTGATTCAAAACTATTCAAATTGTTAATTGTAAAGTCTTGTATAAAGTAATTTAAAGCTAAACTTAAGTAAAACTACGAGTATCTTCCCAGAAATGACTTTGGTAGAAGTTAAAGTCCCTGATGAGTATCGGTATAATATTCAGGGTTTCCTTCTTTAACATCAAACTCTGAGTCTGACATCAACAAAGACACAAACAGATTTATTATTTATTTATGTGTATTTATGTTTATGAGGAAGAATCTTTGATTCCAACATATGAAAACATTTCTACGAGTATCAAAGATGCTGGGAGGAAACGTATCGGAGTAAAAATAGACATTATATTTAGGAAATCTAATGGAGTAAAAGTTAAAGTTTGCAGAAATAAGTTCTGGGTTCTTGACCGTGTTGGTAGTGAATGTCAGCACACACAAAAGGAGGAAACCATCACACAATACAAGTCAACAGAGAGAGGAGAGATGCCAACTATAGACATATATCTAATCTCCCCTTTCTCTCCAAGATCCTTGAGAAGGTAGTCGCTGATCAGTTATGTGATTTTCTACATAATAGTTTGAGGACTTTCAGTCAGGATTTAGAATGCATCATAGCACAGACGGCACTGGTGAAAATTAGTAACAACCTTCTAACTGCTGCTGACAAAGGACTTGTCGCTGTACTACACACTAAGCTGGTTTATTTATCTGATCGATCTCAATTTGTTAATGATAAATCCTCCAGGTACGCTAAAGTTAGCCAAGGCGTTCCACAAGGCGCCGTGCTTGGACCCTGTGTGTGTGTGTGTGTGTGTGTGTGTGTGTGTGTGTGTGTGTATGTATGTATGTATGTATGTATGTATTTGAAATGAAACCATAGTGTCGAGTTAAAGATAAAACTTTATTTTCCCTTTAAAATCAATAAAAGAAGAAATTTCACATTCAAAACATGGCAGACTGGCGGCAGTGCTCGTTTCCACGGCAACGCGTTACCAGTGGAGTTGACCGGGAGGAGGAGGGACATGATTGGCTGAGTTTGAGACAATTCATTTCCTGCAACAGTAATGTGGTGGCCAGGCAACACGGAGCAGGGCGGTGCTGATTGGCTGGCAGTGAGTACGGCGGCCCGAGAGGGTCAGTAGGGTTTCTTCTGGAGGAATCTGGAGAACATGGCGAAGGCTGCGATTGGTTTATCTGACGGGACCATGTGACCAGAACCCTGCAGGAACACAGACAAGACAAAGATCCTCAATAAGTAGCACACAGACACTTTCTTAAAATCAAACACACAGGCTGCATCGAGGAGGGATCACAGGGGCCCCAGCATCCAGGAGGGTCAGTAGGGTTTCTAATTTAAGGTTTATGAGATGCAGCCACAGCGATGACAAAATCACTGAAGGTCAGCTAAAGATGACATCATCACTGAGGGTCAGCCGTTACCTTGACGGTGAGGAAGGCGATGTTGTCAAACTCTTTGACGAATCCTCCGACCTGCTGGCCGTCTTCATCGCCATAGAGCCACGGACGCCGCTGCACCGCCACCTGACAGAGGAACACAGTTCTTAACCAAAATCATCATTTTACACATACACATATATTATCTACTAACCCTAACCCACCTGGGGGGGGCAGGTTAATAATCTCTATTTTCAGTACAACCCGGTGTGTGTGTGTGTATGTGTGTGTGTGTGTGTGTATTGCTGTTAAACCACAAAAAACAACCACTGGTTGGGAAAAGGGTATTTCACAACTTTGAATGCAGCACGATGCTGGCGAGACGAGTTTCAGCAACATCTGTGTTGTTTTTCAGACAACGGCAGCTACAGACTGTTGTTGGAATCCTCTAGTGAAATACAGACACACTGTTACACCGTTTAGCGGTCAGCATTTTGACCGTGTTTTCTCTAGCTGCTAGCTAACGGTAGGCTAACGTTACCTGCTGTTAAGTGTAGTGTTAACTAGCGTCCCGTGCGGCGATGTTTCAGTTCCCTCTAACGTCTGTTTTCGGAGCATCAGAGAGAAGCGCAGGCATTTAAGTGGCACTTAAATAAGGCACCGAAATCCACGTAGCTATTCAGTCCGCTAGATAACGGTCGTTAAGGCACCGGTGCCGTATTAGCACCGGGTCTCGAACCCCCCCCAAATAAAAACTCAAAATTACCCCCAAAATTATACTTTTACAAAATGCAAAGTGAGCGAACAAAAGTATTCCATATGTTGGAGATTAAGTTACCTGCTGCTGCAGAGACTCAACAAACCACTCGTCCCCCATGAAGTTGCAGGCCATGTCCACGTCCCCGTTATAGACCAGGACCCGGTACTTCTGCACAGAGAAACACTGTCACTTTAAACAAGGACACACCCCCAAACACCTGAAGAAACGCTGTCAGCAAGGACACACTGGGTTTCTGGTTCTGTCTTCATGGCGTCTGCTTGTCTTTGGTCTGTACATTTAAACCCGTACGCTCTGCTACGCTCTCTCTAACACATTTACATAGTGTTGATTAATGTTCGCTGTCCTTATGAATAAATAAATATATGAAATTAAATGAAATGACATGACAGAAGAATACACTCATTACAGCTGAGAATAAAAAAACATTGCCGTGTCCAAACATTTGCCTGGTAAAACGTTTTATTAAATCAGGATTAAAAACGCTGAATGTGTGGAAGAAGTCTGGTGTAGTGTTGCGTTCACTGACCAGAGCAGAAAGCAGTTTCTGGTACTGTTTCCTGACATCCAGGTACAGACGACCATAGTTCAGATTCACCTCAGAGCTGCAAAACACAGGGACACAGAGATACAGAGAGACACAGAGACAGACAGAGTCACAGACACACAAAGTCATAGTCACACAAACGCAAAGAGACAGAAACAGAGACACAGAGAGACATAGTCACACAGACACAGCGAGACAGACACAGAGACACAGAGAGAGACAGACACAGTTACTGTGAAGTACAGAACCATCTTGTCTAGATCTCCTCTCAGTGCCGTTTCATCTTCTCTCTGTAATGGACCTTTTTCACAGCAGACATGTTGACTTGTCATAGTAGGAAAAGCACAGCTGAGACTGATAACCTTAACGATGGCTCAGTTCCATCAAGTGTCCCATTAAGCTATTTTAGTGAGTCAGCATGCACAATACCAGGACCTCTCCTAAGTGGAATGCAGCCATCATTAATGGTTTAATACCAGGGTCTCTCCTAAGTGGAATGCAGCCATCATTAATGGTTTAATACCAGGGTCTCTCCTAAGTGGAATGCAGCCATCAGTAATGGTTTAATACCAGGACCTCTCCTAAGTGGAATGCAGCCATCATTAATGGTTTAATACCAGGGTCTCTCCTAAGTGGAATGCAGCCATCAGTAATGGTTTAATACCAGGACCTCTCCTAAGTGGAATGCAGCCATCAGTAATGGTTTAATACCAGGACCTCTCCTAAGTGGAATGCAGCCGTCATTAATGGTTTAATACCAGGACCTCTCCTAAGTGGAATGCAGCCGTCATTAATGGTTTAATACCAGGACCTCTCCTAAGTGGAATGCAGCCGTCATTAATGGTTTAATACCAGGACCTCTCCTAAGTGGAATGCAGCCATAATTAATGGTTTAATACCAGGGTCTCTCCTAAGTGGAATGCAGCCGTAATTAATGGTTTAATACCAGGACCTCTCCTAAGTGGAATGCAGCCGTCATTAATGGTTTAATACCAGGACCTCTCCTAAGTGGAATGCAGCCGTCATTAATGGTTTAATACCAGGGTCTCTCCTAAGTGGAATGCAGCCATCATTAATGGTTTAATACCAGGACCTCTCCTAAGTGGAATGCAGCCATCAGTAATGGTTTGATACCAGGGTCTCTCCTAAGTGGAATGCAGCCATCAGTAATGGTTTAATACCAGGGTCTCTCCTAAGTGGAATGCAGCCATCAGTAATGGTTTAATACCAGGGTCTCTCCTAAGTGGAATGCAGCCATCAGTAATGGTTTGAATATACCTGTGCTTTTCCTACTATGACATGTCAACATGTCTGCCGTAAAAAAGGTCTATCTTTTTACAAACTTTATTTAAACGTCTGAAGGACATTAAACTTTACACTGACTATGTTTACATGCACAAAGTAACTAATTAAAATAACGTTACTGTAATTGAATAGTTTTTTGTGTACTTCTACTTTTAAAGTAGCATGTAATTTGTACTTTTACTTCAGTAGGTTTTGTTTGAAGTATTGTACATTGCTACATTTTAAAATCTCATCTGTTACAGTGTAAAAAAATTAATCTAAATAAAAAAATGCAAGAAAAGAAATGGCACCCCGGTAACTGCAGAGAATGTTGTTTGTCTGTTTGTTAAGTCAGACTATATCGACTCTGGTAAGTAGGGTTGGGTACCGAAACGTGCCGACCTAAACTGTAGTAACGAGACCGAATAAGAATGAACATTTCGGTGCCTGACTTTACACTACACCTGACAGCAGGTAACGTTAGCCTGCCTTTAGCTAGCAGCTGGATTAAACAGGGTTAAAATGCTGACAGCTAACGTTAAACAGTGTAAAATGGGACTGGATTTCACTGGAGAGGATTCCTACCCCGGGACCTAACGTTGTTGTCCAAATTAAACAACACAGACGGTACGTTCACTTGCAGCTGCCGTTGTCGGAATTAAACAACACAGACGTGCGTTCACTTGAAAAACGTAGCCTCGTGGTGCATACACAGTAATTGTAAAATACCATTTTCCCATCTGGTGGTTGTTTTTGTCGTTCAACAGCAATTTACTGGTGAAATAAGTTATTGTTATAGTTATTACGTTATTATTAAATCTTTAATTTTGACCATAGCCTTAACAATAAATAAGTTCCTGACTGTCTTCCTGACTTTTTTTTTTTTCTTTTGTTTTCTTTTGTTTACAGTAAATAAATAATAAACTAATACAAATCTTAAAGTCAAGTTCATAAAGTAACTCTTTGCATTCATTTGATTCCCAATAAAGTGTTTCCAGATGTTCCCTGAGTGTTTCCAGATGTGTTGGTGTGGGTTACCTGCAGATGGCCCAGTCCAGGGCATCGCGGCTGATGTGCAGTGCTGCTCTGACGTAGGGGTTGTTCAGGTAGAGGTTGGAGGGGGTGGAGTTAGTGCAGGGCGGGTCCAGACGCACCGACTGGTGCAGAGACACAGCTCGCAACTTCTACAGAACCACAGGAGAACCGGTGTTATAAAGAGACTGGTGCAGAGACAAAGGAGGCCAAAACATCTGGAGCATAAGCCCTGCCCCCTGGCAGCTGTCATATGCCACACCCCCCTGGTGTCCAACTTTAAAAAAAATTAAAGACTTATTTCTCGTAATATTCAGAGTTTAAAAAAAAACACAAAAAAAAAAACAACAACACTCTGGCTGCTCCTAAACTAAAAGATGGCAGCGCCGTATCGGGGAGATTTTGGCTTCACTTTGTACAGCAGGAGACTGTAGTTACCCGAACAATCTCAACATCAAAACACACAAGAGGCTTTATTTTCATTGACAGTCTCACAACCAGCCGTCTTTTTCAAAAGGTTTCTGTTGCTTTCTCCAACATTTATTCAAAATTTTTTTTTACCCTTTTTGCCGACGTTTTGGCTGTTATTATCCGACTGACCTGGTTCCAGAGCCGAGTGGACTTATGGTTGATGAACCAGTTCCCCAGGTCTCTGATCACCAGCTCACCTCCTTCCTCACTGACAAACACAAACAGGAAACAGGAAGTCAACCACTGAGGTCACACTGGACTCTGACAGCGTGATGATGTCAGAGGTTACCTGGATCTGCCGACTCCACCGGGACACGGAGCGTACAGGTTATACATGTTGAGTCCTGAACTGTAGACGATGTGCTGAACCTCAGACAGCTGCAGAACACACACACACACACACACACACACACACACACACACACACACACACACACACACACACACACACACACTTTATAAAAACTTACTCAAAGGCACTTTACAAGGTAAAGACAAAGTACAACATTAACAACATCAGAATAAGAACAATAACAACTACAGATAAATATTAACCAGAGTCAAATTCCTTGTTTGTTTGCGCAAACCTGGCCAATAAAGCTGATTCTGATTAAAATGGTGCCACACAACAGCATAGACCCAGCAGAGACCCAGCACACACCCAAGTATACACCCACTATTAACCCAGAATAGACCCAAGTATATTTGGGACTCACGCTGATGGAGCAGTTCTGATTCTGGTTGTCGTAGAAGTTGCACTTCCCGTCTGAGCAGCAGAAGGTCTGCAGCTGGCTCCAGAGGCGGCTGCCCAGCAGGCCGTGGTAGTAGGCGAAGAACACCAGAGAGTTATCGTTCATCTCGTAGCTCGACATGCCGTTCCCCACCGCCACACCCTGGAACACATGACATCACACCTCGCTAATGTTAGCATCGCAGGGGCTAGTGGTAGCATCGTAGAGGGCTAATGTTAGCAGGGAGAGAGGTATTCATTTGAAATCACGCTGCTGCCACTTGCCAGGACACTCTTGTAAAAGAGATTTGTAATCTCAAGGAGTTTTTTATCTTGGTTAAATAAAGGTTTGAATGAATGAAAGGTAACATTAATGTTAACAGAGAGAAGCCAGGGATGAACAGAGGAAGAAAGAGAGAGTCAGAGCGACAGCAGCATCACATTTTACAAACAGATTCATTAGTCCGCATCGGACCCAGTGTGGAAGGTTTCTGTGCGTGGAAAATTTTTGGGAAGAGAGATACGAAAAAAAAAAACAGTGTAGTGTTAGCCTGTCCCTGCAGCGTTAACGTGTAGCGTTAGTGTGTTAGCTGTACCTGCAGGTTGAGGCTGGCGTCCTCCATCACCCTCTCGGCGAGCGTCGGGATGTAGATTCCTCCGTAACTCTCTCCGGTCAGGAACAGCTGGTTCTTGCTGAACTCGGGGAACAGACGGAAGAACTCCTTCAGAGCCAGATAGTTGTTCATCGACACCTGACGACAGAAACAACAAACATGTTACCACGGCGACCTGTGGGCCAATCAGGAGCCGGTTTCAGCGTGTCACTGACCTCGGTGTCATTGGTGACGTAGTTCTTATCGTCGGAGTAAGAGAAGCCGACACCGGCGGGAGACTCCAGGTACAGCACGTTGGCAATCTGCTCCCAAACACACAAATAAATACAGGGTTACTTAATCTGGAGCCTATGTTCCCATGCACTGCTGTCTGAGTGTCTGACAACATTATGGGATGGATCCCTACAGAGAAGTGTGTTTTACGATGATAAAAGTCCTGATTATTTACATGGAGTCTGGTGGGTTTGGTGATGGTGATTTTGGTGATGAAAGATGGTTGTTTCCATCACTCACTCAGACTCAGAAACATGGAAAAAGGGTCCACGTTACTTTGAAGAAATAAGTTTCCCTTTACTAATGAGGCATCTGAGGTAACTGACCTTGTTCCAGGAGTACGGGTTGTACTGCAGCGACAATCCGTCGTCCTGGATCTGAAACAACAGGTCAGAGGTCAGCAGGTGTCCCTGTGACATCACAGTGACATCACAGTGACATCACAGTGAGGCGACCTACCAGGAAGGGTCCGTGCTCCGTCAGCAGTCCGTCCAGAGAGCTGCAGCCGGGGCCCCCGTTCAGCCACAGCACCACCGGGTCAGAGGCCGGCTTCTGCTGGGACTCCACGAACCTGAACACAACACACAGGTTAACACAAACACAACACGCAGGGTAACATGACCCTGAACACAACACGCAGGGTAACATTACCCTGAACACAACACACAGGGTAAGACACCTGAACACACAGGGTAACATGACCCTGAACACAACACGCAGGGTAACACACCTGAACACACAGGGTAACATGACCCTGAACACAACACGCAAGGTAACACACCTGAACACAACACACAGGGTAGTTGGGGTTAGGGAGTCTGAGGGACTGACCAGTAGTGCAGGTGTTTTCCATCGGCTACGTTCAGGTACCCCGAGTAATGTTGGAAACTGGGCTGTTTCTGCAGACCGGGCAGGTAGGTCACCTCGTCTGCAGCCGGAGCCGCTGCAACGCCGGCGCCTCCGTCCCCGCCCAGCAGGGAGGACAGGAAGACGCACAACACCAGCCGCTGCATCTGCAACACAACAGGAAGTTACATCTGAACCACAACCGGAAGTGACCTCATCAACAGAATGTCTCGTCTTCTCACGGCCGGAGGAGGAAAACATTAACACATGGTTGCCGCGGAGACACCGTTTGAAAAAGGTCCAATGTGTGGGAATTTCTCCCATCTAGCGTTGAGATCATATATCGATCAACTCTCTGGCACCACGCAGTTCACAGTTCATATTACAGCTACGGTAGCCTTCACGCTTTACAATCTCTTTTTCTGGGCCAAGAAGAAGAATTTCAATTCAATTCAATTCAATTTTATTTATAGTATCAAATCATAACAAGAGTTATCTCGAGACACTTTACAGATAGAGTAGGTCTAGACCACACTCTATAATTAACAAAGACCCAACAATTCTAGTAATTCCCCAAGAGCAAGCATTTAGTGCGAGAGTGGCGAGGAAAAACTCCCTCTCAGGAAGACACCTGGGACAGACCCAGACTCTTGGTAGGTGTCTGACGGTCCCGGTTGGGGGTGTGATGAACAGTGGCAATAATAGTCAAATTAAAGATAATGGAACAGTGACTTCTGAAGACTCCTGTAACACAGGAACACAGATTTTAATAATAAACAACTAAACATGTTACACACCGGACCTTTAACAACGAGAGCACATCAAAATATAAATTAAATCTCTTGACAACTCAAATGTTAACTTTTAATTCATAATGTGACATAATGTAGGAGGAGATTTCTATTTCCTTCAGTTCTTACTGAACAACACGAGACTGAACGTTTATAACGGTTTAATACGTCACTGGTTCAACTACACAAAGCTTAACGTTTAAAACAAACACTATACTTAAACAACAGGAAGTCTAATAACGTTTAAAGTTTAATTTAAAACCCGCTGAGACCAGTTTATGCTCATGTTTAGAACCCGGAAGTGGGTTTGCTCAGGCTAGCTGCTAGCTGCTAGCACACAGAAACAAGGTAAAAACAAAGTAAAAAGATTCAAAAACTCTCTCACCTGCCTGTCTGTCTCTTGTTCACCTGTCTGTCTGTCTCTTGTTGACCTGTCTGTCACTCCGCGGGGGGACCGGAGCATAGACAGTAGGTAATAGGACCGGAGCTGCCGATTTTAAAATCTCAGAAGGAAAAATAATCTCAAAAAGTCACATGACTGCAGCTCACATGACCCCCGCACACATGATGTGTTTTTTTTAATGCTTTATTTACAAATTCCCAACCATGGACTGTTAATATACAGTCTCTGTTCCTTACATACAAACTCAGTCAGGCGAAACATTGCATTATTCTAAATCATACACAGAGGAGATCAGGGACCTGGAGGCTGTTTCACGATCCAGGAGAACTTAATCCATAGGCTGTATAATATTAACAGTCTATGGTCCTGAACCTGTATAATATTAACAGTCTATGGTCCTGACCTAGTCTAATATATAGGCTGTATAATATTAACAGTCTATGGTCCTGAACCTGTATAATATTAACAGTCTATGGTCCTGACCTAGTCTAATATATAGGCTGTATACTATTAACAGTCTATGGTCCTGAACCTGTATAATATTAACAGTCTATGGTCCTGACCTAGTCTAATATATAGGCTGTATACTATTAACAGTCTATGGTCCTGAACCTGTATAATATTAACAGTCTATGGTCCTGACCTAACGAATCCCTAACAAAGTGGACAACTGTTCCTTTGTGCAAATAACAAGTGACTCGTTGAATGTAAATAGGTTATATTTTAGGCCTACAGTACACTATGTCTATTCTTTTCTGCTCTGAACAGAAAAATGAGAAGGCAAAAACATTGTAAGTTGTCAAGAGTCTGTTGGTTTGTTCAAAATAAAATACTCTTCAGATATATAGAAATATAACTGATGACCTGTCTGATGATAGGGACATTCACAGACAGTACTGTATGTTGGATGCATAAGATAATATGCTGAATCGCAAGTTTAGTATGTGTTCACTCACTGTCTGTGAAGACCACACTTTTTAAAGCTTTTTGTACTCCAATGTACACTGCCCACTTGTGGCAGTGCTATAAAAACAGCAGTATGCAGAAACTCAATGTGGCATATAATGATGGCATGAGGCTGCTGCTTAAAATGCCAGATGGAGCAGTGCAAGCCAAATGTTTTTAAGTGTTGATGTATCCACCTGTCCTGCTGTACTCAGGAATCTCATGTACACATGTAAGTGATGAGTCATTCACCCAGCATCACTGCAACACTAGTGAACCCTGCAATAAGTGCAGTTAGGTTCACTTGGAGATTGTGGAACCTTTGTCGTTTTAGTCTATATGCTAATATCTGAACACTCTTTTTGTGTATTGTGGAACTCTGACTGTTGTAGTCATTTCTTATTGGATTTGTTTTATCTTGTATTTGTCTATCTTTTGCTATGGACCATTCTTTTTGTGTGTCCTGATAAAGAATATGATGAGAACAAGTCTATGGTCCTGACCTAGTCTAATCCATAGGCTGTATAACATTAACAGTCTATGGTCGAATCTCTAACTAAAGTGGACAGCTGTGCAAATAACAAGTGACTCATTGAATGTCAATAGGTTGTATTTTAGGCCTACAGTACACTAGGTCTATTCTTTGTTATTACTGCTCAGAACAGAAAAATGAGAAGGCTGTTGGGCTCCAGCTTTTGAATTATGTTTGTTCAAAATAAAATACTCATTTCAAGTTCATCATCTGTGAATGTGTCTCTTAAACACAAAGCTGTATTCAACAAAAATCATTCAGTAAGTGGTTTAGGACATTTGACCAATATCTGAGATGTGAAACACTATTTGACTGAAATGGTTTAGAAATAATTTAAAAGACATATTTTGACTAAAACTAGACTAACATCTAACAAGGACAGTTGGCACAAGTCTAAATTAAAAATAGGTGACAAAATCAACACTAGTTGACTTGAATATCAGAGTTCATCTGAGCTCCGATTGGTCCAGACTTTTATTGAACTGGTTACCATCGAGACAGAAACAGAAAGCAGAATTTAAACCATCCTGAAGAAACTTTATTAAAAAAAACAAAAACAAACTGAAGATTTAAAAAAACAAACAAAATCTATACAGCAGGCGAGTGTGAGGGGGGGTTGGGGGGGGGGCAGGGGAGGTCCTCAGGGCCGGGGGGGCGGTCTCATCCCAGGAGGAGGCGGTCCTGAAACAGAGAAGGTCACATGAATAATCAAACTGGCACCAGAGACTCCTAACAACCCCGAAGAGACTAAATGTACGGGGGAAACGGGACATTTTCCTGTCTGTTTTTATTTAAAGTCCCTGAACGCGGCGTTGTGTTACCTCTCATGCCAGGCGGCGGCGGCCTCATGCCTGGGGGGGGCATCCCCATTGGGGCTCCTCTGCCTGGAGGCATCCCCATCGGAGGACCCATTGGTGGGCGCATGCCGGGAGGCGGGCCCATCATACCTGCAGGGGGAGGGGCCAGGGAAACAACCAATCAGCACACAGACTTAGATCTAAAAGGAGTAAGTTCAGCCTCCCTTTTCCTATGTCAGCCAATCAGAATACGGTGTCTACCTGGGGGTGGGGCTCCCCGGCCCATTGGGGGCGGGGCTCCGCGTCCCGGAGGGTACTGGGTGGGAGCGCCGGCGATGCTGGCGCCGGCTGCTGCCGCGGCAACCGTCCCTCTGCCCTGCGGAGTCATCACCTGCAGACAGACAGGAAGGCGTTAACACCTGTATACTCACACACGGCCGAGCACGGCGCCGGGTAATGTTGCCATGGTTACCTGCTGTGAAGGCCCGCCCACTCCTCTCACGGGGCCGGCGAGTCCGGCTGGGGCCTGAGGCATCGGAGCGCCGGCCGGGACACCACGACCAGCCGCACGGCCCACACCAGGACCTCCGGCCACACCGGCCAATGGGACGCGAGCTATTCCCGTCTGGGGGGAGAGAGAGAGACAAAGGTTATTAACTGGATCTTAAAATATGTAAGTGTGTTTCAGCAATACTTTGTCTCAATATGGTCATACTAATAAAGGCTCTTTGAATCTGAGAGAGAAAGAAAAGAGAGCGAGACCTGTATGGATTGTACAGTCATATTGTGTTATGTAATTGTTTTGTATGCCTATCAGTGCAGTATAGAATCTGAGACACCTACTATTGTGTTTAATATGGGATTGTGTACTATATATGCATTTTCTGTAAATTGCTTTAGAGAGAGAGAAAGACAAAGAAAGAGAGACAGTGAGAGAAAGAGAGACAGACAAAGAGGGACAGACAGAAAAAGAAAGACCAAGGACAGAGAAAGAGGGACAGAGACAGAAAGACAAGAGAGAAAGAGACAGACAAAGAAAGAGAGACAGATAGTGAGCGAGACAGAGAGGGATGATGAAGTTTAGATTTAAAAAGATGTCATGGTGTTTGAGTAGAAGCATTTGATGCATACATACATATATATAAAATACAGTGTTTCATAAGGAAATATTTCAGTCAGTCTGATTGGCCCTTACATCTTTAGGGGGTGGACCCTCGACCGTCATGGAGACCAGGTTCTCCCCCCGCAGCAGAACCAAACCCAGAACCCTCTTCTCCTCTCGCTCCGGCTGCTTGGAGTTCTTTGGCCTGGAGGACACAAACACACAACCATTACCCAGCATGCCTCAGGCCTGACCCCAGACAACCAGTATACTCGCTATTCCCGACCTGTCACGCAAAACTGTGACGTCACAGGAGCGCCGTTAACCATTTATATTGACGCGTGGCGGTCGAGACACTAGTTGCAGTCTTCTCCCAACAGAGGCTAATGAGGAAAGGCTACCGACTTTTCTCTATGGACTGGAAGAAAAAGGTAAACCAGGGCAGAACTGGCACCAGCACTGACGTCAACAGTGGCTCAGATGATATTGGAATCAATGGATGAGAAAGAACAGCTGATTCTGTGCCTTCTTGCAAAGAAACAAAGAAAAAGAAGGTGGACTGTTGGTCCTTCGAATAACACCAGACAAATATGGGTGAGTTCAATATCCTGGTGAAACAAATGAGGACGATAGACGAAGAGAAGCACTTTGAATACTTCAGAATGTCTGCACAACGATTCAATGACTTACTTCGTCGGATCAAGCCTTTCATTCACCATAAAATAAACTCATCTTAACCCGGTAAGGTTACAAGAGAGACTTGCAGTCACTCTGAGAGTCCTGGCATCACGTTACCCTCAAACTCATCCACGCTTCCTCTTTGTTGTGCGCGTACCTCTGGTCGTGTCTCCTAATAATGAGATCTGCCTGCCTTTTGTCTGTAGCTCAGTGTTAAAAAAACATAGCAGCTTTAAAATAGTTTGAGCAGACTGTATTGGGTCTATGCAAATCTACTCACATGGTTGTGAACCAAATGTGGGTGATTTTGCCCAAACTACCAGGTGAATAAATGTGTGTTGACGACCTTTAACCTCTGAGTTGTGAGACTTACTTGATCTTCCTGAACTCGTCACAGTCACACAGGATGAGGTTCATGTGTTTGTCGAAGGCCTTGAAGGTGCCGATGAAGATACGGCCGTCCTGCAGGATGCACCTCATCCTGAAGTCAATATGCTGCAGCATC
This sequence comes from Perca schrenkii, assembly GCA_025617405.1. Taxonomy (NCBI): domain Eukaryota; kingdom Metazoa; phylum Chordata; class Actinopteri; order Perciformes; family Percidae; genus Perca; species Perca schrenkii. The sequence continues at coordinate 42,616,147 of CM046790.1, read as the reverse complement.
TTACTGCTCTTACCCACCGTCTGGAACCAATCAGAGACATGTGTTACTATGACATCAGCACCAACACAGAACCAGAGAGCGTCAGACAGATCCTTTAACTTCCAATCTCACACACACACCCCTCCAGAGAGACAGACACTCACACACACACAGAGAGAGAGAGAGACACTAATACAAGCTGTGGAGAAAGCTCTGCATGGAGCCTACACACAACCATAAATCAGACTTAGGTCTTCCTCAAACGAGTAAAATCACTGCATGGTGGTATTAAACAGGTTGAGCACGTGCTCGTACACAACAGGGTTTAGTTTTGTCTGGCTGAACGTGCTCCAGGAGTTAAAGATGGCGGCCCTCTATCACTGCTGTAAACAACTTCTAACCCTAATCATATTGATTAGTATCTGCCAGGTCAGACACACTAACACATAAACTGATATACGCCTTTAGTTAGCCCTGAGTACAGGGACTCTACGAGTCAATACTTTATTACTGGATGCATTCATATCAACACATGCGCAGTATCGGTACCGTTAGCTTGTAGCTCCGATAGCATGTAGCTAAGAGGTTATAATATTATATTCGGTTAGTGTCCCTACACCCGGAAACGTTGGTCTCCGGTGTGAACAAACATTAACCCGGTAAATGTTCCGTTAACGGCGCAGTTAAAACAAACATGGAGGCAGTTTTCATTCATGAAACCAAAGTTCTCACAACACCGCAGCGCTACCGTTTAACGGGCTAAACGCGGTGTTTACAGACAGAAACTCGTTAACGGAGCGAAAGACTGAACATTGTGTGATTACTGATGAGATATCTGAGGAGTTTAACAACTCTTTGAGTCGGCGCGAGGAGGCTGACGATGAACCGACGTTCATCCAAATCTTCCGCCATTATTACAGTCAAACCGTATAAATCCGGTATAAATCTGGTAACCCCCGCTGCCTAGAGGCAGCGGACACGCCGCCTGGTAAACACTCACCATGTTTGCGGTTCTGATGGCTCCGATTCAGACGGATTCACCGAACAAACCCAAAAAATTTAACCTGCGGAGTTCCCGCCGCCAGGCTCTTCTTTATCAGAGATTCACAGGAAGTGATGTGCAGCAGCGACAGTGATCCGACCCACACAAGGACACACAGTAAAGAGTCCCTACCTTCACACACATGGTTCCCTCTGTGTGACGGTTTATTCAATAAACAGTCATAATATATAAATATAATAATACATACTTTTATTTATTTCCAGGGATTTCATTTTATAACATAAACTCTCTGTTTAAAGTATTAATTATTTTATTTTTTCTAGTTAATTCTTTATTGTACAGAAGTTCTGATACAAAGGTACAAACATAGATTAGACATTAATAAACAGGGACACAAGAGAAGAAAATACTATGGAAATAAATAAATAAATGGCTGGAAGGGTTACATCTACGGCCGGAAGTGACGCAAAATTAACCTTTCTTTCAGGGAGTGCGTTAATCTTTTTTCTAAACGTAACCTGAACGTAATGAGTCGTGTTGGTGTTTAGCTGTAGCCCTTCTAGACACCCCCCGGTTGCCATGGTAACCCAGTCTCCTGCCGCCGGGCGCGCGCTGCAGTGAGTCAGTGAGCAGCAGAGAGACAGAGGACAGACGGGGAGTCACCGACAGAGACCGACGGACCGGAGACACTACGGACACAGTAACTACGGTAACCGTTAGCCTGTTAGCCTGTTAGCTTTCCCGCTGCAGCTGAGACCCTCACACACCATTACTGAGACTGATGACGAGCGACGGCCGCGGTGTTGCTTCAGCCTGACAGACTCCAACTTATACAGGTATATATCTATATCTATATATATATTATATTATGTACTGTACATACTGTGTATGTATATGTATATATATGTATATATGTGTGTGTATATATGTATAAGTATATATATGTATATATATACATATATATATATATATATACATATATAGGATATTGCACTAGTCCATATTGAGATTTCAATAAAACTCACACACACACACACACGTACACACACACACTCACATGCACACACACGTACACGCACACACAAACACACACGCATGTACGCACACACACGCACTCACATGCACACACTCACACACACAAACACATACACACATGCGCACACACACACACTCACACATGCACACACTCACACACACGTACACACAGACACACACACACACACACATACACAAAAGTAGTTTTAGTCGTGCAACAGAAAACTCAGATAGGACAGATAGTCTAGCTAGCTGTCTGGATTTACCCTGCAGAGATCAGAGGAGCAGTTAGACAGACAAACAGACAGACAGACAGACAGACAGACAGACAGATAGTCTAGCTAGCTGTCTGGATTTACCCTGCAGAGATCTGAGGAGCAGTTAGACAGACAGACAGACAGACAGACAGATAGTCTAGCTAGCTGTCTGGATTTACCCTGCAGAGATCTGAGGAGCAGTTAGACAGACAGACAGACAGATAGTCTAGCTAGCTGTCTGGATTTACCCTGCAGAGATCTGAGGAGCAGTTAGACAGACGGACAGACAGATAGTCTAGCTAGCTGTCTGGATTTACCCTGCAGAGATCTGAGGAGCAGTTAGACAGACAGACAGACAGACAGACAGATAGTCTAGCTAGCTGTCTGGATTTACCCTGCAGAGATCTGAGGAGCAGTTAGACAGACAGACAGACAGATAGTCTAGCTAGCTGTCTGGATTTACCCTGCAGAGATCTGAGGAGCAGTTAGACAGACAGACAGACAGACAGACAGATAGTCTAGCTAGCTGTCTGGATTTACCCTGCAGAGATCTGAGGAGCAGTTAGACAGACAGACAGACAGACAGACAGACAGACAGACAGATAGTCTAGCTAGCTGTCTGGATTTACCCTGCAGAGATCTGAGGAGCAGTTAGACAGACAGACAGACAGACAGACAGACAGACAGACAGACAGACAGATAGTCTAGCTAGCTGTCTGGATTCACCCTGCAGAGATCTGAGGAGCAGTTAGACAGACAGACAGACAGATAGTCTAGCTAGCTGTCTGGATTTACCCTGCAGAGATCTGAGGAGCAGTTAGACAGACAGACAGACAGACAGTTAGACAGACAGACAGACAGACAGACAGATAGTCTAGCTAGCTGTCTGGATTTACCCTGCAGAGATTTGAGGAGCAGTTAGACAGACAGACAGACAGATAGTCTAGCTAGCTGTCTGGATTCACCCTGCAGAGATCTGAGGAGCAGTTAGACAGACAGACAGACAGATAGTCTAGCTAGCTGTCTGGATTTACCCTGCAGAGATCTGAGGAGCAGTTAGACAGACAGACAGACAGACAGACAGATAGTCTAGCTAGCTGTCTGGATTTACCCTGCAGAGATCTGAGGAGCAGTTAGACAGACAGACAGACAGACAGACAGACAGATAGTCTAGCTAGCTGTCTGGATTTACCCTGCAGAGATCTGAGGAGCAGTTAGACAGACAGACAGACAGACAGTTAGACTGACAGACAGACAGACAGATAGTCTAGCTAGCTGTCTGGATTTACCCTGCAGAGATCTGAGGAGCAGTTAACCATAGTCCTCAGAAATCCACCGGAGGTTAGAACCCCAACATAGAGACAGAGGAAAGGGACGGACAATACATGCATCCAGCGGAATTTCCTGCAGCAACGTCAAGGATATCGACTAGCATAAAACTGACATTTGGATATCTGACTTTGTAACAAAATGCTTTAGCTAACTACCACGTAACGGACATCACGTTATCTTAGTGTCTCTCCATGGTCTCCCTGCTGATTCCTCACGTCTGTTTCCACTTTGGTCTTCATTAAAGCTCTGTTTTTGGGGTCGGCAGCTTATAAAAACTGAAGTTCTGGGTTTCTTACACACTATACTACTCAGACTGTAAATGTTAGTACATGAAATAAATACAAGTGAAAATCATATTGTGTAAACATGAGAATACATGATTACATCTTGATAAAGTTAAATGGAGTCTGGTCTGCCGGGAACCAGCTGATCTGATCTCATTGGAGGTTCAGCTGCAGGTAGAGCTGTTGCTATAGCAACATCAGCATCCCCAGAGTCCCCTTCCCCGGTTACATCACAGCTGCAGTGTGTGTGTGTGTGTGTGTGTGTGTGTGTGTGTGTGTGTGTGTGTTTCTGAGGAGACAAAATAAATATATACCTTTGTACTCTGCTTCTGCACATGGTTAGTACAAGATGATACTCACTGTCTGTCTCTCTCTCTCTAACCAGTCTGTTTCTAACCTGTCTGTCTCTCACTAACCTGTCTGTCTCTCACTAACCTGTCTGTCTCTCTCTGTCTCTGTAGATGGGCGTCCTCTCTGACTGTCAGACTGATCAGCTGATCTGGAGTCAGGTAGGTACCTGCTGCTCCGACCAATCAGACGACACTTCATTGAAGAATACGGTGTTTAGCTTGTGATGATGAGCCAGTCTGTGGAGTCAGCTAGCCTTCTATATATCTATATATCTATATATACATCTATATATCTTTTATCTAAATATAAGTGCAGTTAAAACAGAGGATAAACCACAAAGATTGGTTTGAAACAACATTAAATTTAATATTTTGGCCAGTAAAAAAGATTCTTGGCTGCTGAGTCAGAAAGTTAGTTTCACTCCCACGGTGCTTTCTGATTGGTTGTCTTCCAGTCAGCTGACAGTTGAACTCACCTTCCTGGTTCAGGTGAAGACGGCAGCCAGTAGGATGAGTCTGCTGAAGGGGGCGGAGCCTGGACCAGAGATGGATACCAAGGTGAGATTCCTTCTTTCTTTCAACGCTGGGTCATTAACTGTAGTTATGGTGCATTCAGGTGCAGACCTGATTAACTGTAGTTAAGGTGCATTCAGGTGCAAATGTGATTAACTGTAGTTATGGTGTGTTCAGGTGCAAACGTGATTAACTGTAGTTATGGCGCGTTCAGGTGCAGATCTGGGTCATTAACTGTAGTTATGGGGCGTTCTGTTGCAGACCTAATTAACTGTAGTTATGGTGCGTTCAGGTGCAGACCTGGGCTCCGTCTCTTGAGGAACTGGAGTGTAAGATCTGCTTCAGCCGCTACGACGCTCGCAGCCGTAAACCCAAACTGCTGCGCTGCCGACACCTCGTCTGCGCCCGCTGCCTGAAGAAGATGGTCAACATGGGTGAGTTCCCCTAAATACATCTGGCAGGGAAAACAGACTTTCTACCAGACTCCATGTAAATAATCAGGACTTTTCTCATCGTAAAACACACTTCATTCAAAGTGGACAGAAACTAAATAAAACTATCAAAAGCTGTCTTGGTTCATCTTTCCACTGTTCCAACAATCACCACTCTGGTTTGGTTGAAATAAACCCTTAATTCACCCATTTACATGTGGAGATATGCTGGCTCTATACACGCTAAAAGTCCTGATTATTTACATGGAGTCTGGTGGAGATATGCTGGCTCTATACACGCTAAAAGTCCTGATTATTTACATGGAGTCTGGTGGAGATATGCTGGCTCTATACACACTAAAAGTTGTGATTATTTACATGGAGTCTGGTGGAGATATGCTGGCTCTATACACGCTAAAGTCCTGATTATTTACATGGAGTCTGGTGGAGATATGCTGGCTCTATACACGCTAAAAGTCCTGATTATTTACATGGAGTCTGGTGGAGATATGCTGGCTCTATACATGCTAAAGTCCTGATTATTTCAATGGAGTCTGGTGGAAATATGCTGGCTCTATACACGCTAAAAGTCCTGATTATTTACATGGAGTCTGGTGGAGATATGCTGGCTCTATACACGCTAAAGTCCTGATTATTTACATGGAGTCTGGGGGATTTGAGAGAAAACTCCAGAGATGTGACTTGAACTTGTACTTAAGGACTCCAACAATATTCAGCTAATGACATCACTGATCACATGATTCTGAAATCATCCAGAGTGCCATGTCACTCTTGTGATCTGATTGGTTTTCAGGAGAGTCCTCGCCGTGCATCATCAGCTGTCCATTCTGTCGCCATGAGACCCGCGTCCCCGACGACGAGGTGAGAAGTAAATGTTTTTGGTTCACTTCCTGTATCGGTATCGTCCTCTCCTAAAGTGATACGTTCAGTTTGGTTTGTTAACACATATTCTACTGATTTTTGACACGCTTTTTAAAAATGTATGTTGCTCTTTGTGATGTTTTTGTTGCTTTTTTCCGACATTTTATCATCACTTTACTAACAGAGAGGAGAGACCATTGGTGCAAATTCCCCGTTTTCAATGACGCTTTTTGTCTCTCTCTAACCTGTCTGTCTCTACCAGGTGTGGCTGATGGAGGACGACCGCTACATGCTGGCTGTCCTGTCCCATCAGGATCAATTCAAGAGAGGAGAAGAGATGCTGCTGAGTCCCCACAGTCTCCCCGGTAAACACCCTCTCACTTCTCATTGGTTAATAATCCCTTTTGTCTCACTGTCTCCTCATTGGTTACTAATCTCTCTCTGTCTGTCAGCAGCGTGGACTCAGACTGTCTTCTCATTGGTTAATAATCCCTTTTGTCACACTGTCTCCTCATTGGTTAATAATATCTCTCTGTCTGTCAGCAGCGTGGACTCAGACTGTCTCCTGATTGGTTAATAATATCTCTCTGTCTGTCAGCAGCGTGGACTCAGACTGTCTCCTGATTGGTTAATAATATCTCTCTCTGTCTGTCAGGCGGCAGCGTGGACTCAGACTTTATGCTGATCTCCGTCATGGCGCTCACAGAGGACTCTCCGAGCATGCTCAGTCTGTTTCGGCCGACCGGCCGCGACTTGCTGCCCGCCAACCTGCCGGTGAACAAGTTTGGCACCTGGAAGTCCTGCAGCGTCCCCCGCTGCCTGCTGGGGGCGCTCTGCCTGGTCAGTACTCCACTAAACCTCTCTCAGGAACAGTTCTGTAGAAGAAGAAAACACACACACACACACACACACACACACACACACACACACACACACACACACACACTCACACCCGCCCAGCCAAGTTTGATCAATGCGTTTTGTTTTGTTATGAAAATATTCAAATGTATGTAAAAAAGAGATAGTAGCAGAAGTAGCTGTGTGTGTTTAACGTGGCTTCTCTTCTGATTAAAACCAAACTGTTTAAACCATAGACTAAGGATCAAACGATTAGGAAGCCTTCGGAACGTAGGTGGTTGCTACGGTAACAACAGGCAGACTCTCCGGGCTGCGTTCAGCAGCTAACGTTAGCTAACGTTAGCTAGCTGGCTGTTTAGACAATGTACCATGGATGTGTTAAGCAATGCACTGTTAAAAGTTACCGCGACAACAATGGCTTCTCTTTAAAGTGGTATGGACAGTTTTCTTGGATGGAGTACAGGGTAAATAAGAACGAGCTCTTCTGCAGCATGTGCAGACATTTCCCCAGCGGAGCTGACAGCCAATCAGAGAGAGAGGAGGCCCTCACAGAGGTAACATTAAGTCAAACGGGTTTCATGCTTCTTGCGTTATTATTTAAGTAACCTAGTGACCTTCCTATTTAGTATGAACACTGATGATGGCTTCTAGTTGAAACACGTTTGTGTTTTGCCCACATTAAATAAGATATAAATTATCTGTGAGTGACGTCGTTTTTAATGTTTTTTGATCCTGTCTCTGCCGTGGACTCCATACACTGTCTAAGATTTGGCTCCTTGCTGGCCACTTTTCATTATATCTTTCATAATTCAGACAATGCTAGGCTGGAAGTTTTCATTCTTTGATTTTCTTTTACTGCTGGTAGCGCATTAGCTGCTGATGATCTGACCAGATTCCTGAAGCATATGGATAGGATATGTTACATGTGTAATTTTTGTCTGACTGTCATGCAGTATGTAATTTAGATGCCTTCTCTGCTGTTTGGGTTAATGATTAGTTTCCACTTTGTGTAATAAAATGGTTCATTTTATAACAGTGCTGTGCAGAGCCAATGCTACTGGTTCTACCGGTGCAAATATTAATATATATTAATTTCTAAGGCATGTCCAAGTCTGTTGTCTGTGAGGTTGAAACATCCAGTCCAAGCTTTCGATGTGGGGCATCCCTTGAATCACGGAGCTAGATCAGACTTGGTCTTAAACTGAGAATCAGAACTTTTTTATTCCCCTGGTCTGCAGACTGGGGAACAGAGACGGGTTTGCTCGCTGCAGATGTAGCTTGGCTTCCACCCCCTCCACACCGACTTGTGGTAGGACGCGTCTCTCCAGGCCGCGCACCTTTGGGCTACTCTTCCTTTGTCTTTAACGTCCAGATAACTGAACATAATGGCCAGGATATATGTGTGTCTCCATTTCAAACATCACTGCAGGTTGACTGCTTTTAGCAGCAGAGTTGATTGTGGGCGACAATATTGTCGTGGTTAGCTCGCCGAAACTCTACTGCCGAAGTTGCTGGCTGGCTACGCAACGTTAGCTAATGTCCGCTAGCGTACGTACAGGCTAACTATAGCCAGTTAGCTTTGTGTGTAACGTAACAAAAACCCACCCATCTCAGAGGAGCGAGGCTCAATATTTCATTCAATAAAATGATGGTACAAAAGGAGCACTAACACCACAGGTAAGGCCTTATGTTGACAACGTGGACGCAGATATAGGAAACTCTGAAGGCAGTCGTAATATTTACCTAGCAGGCTAGGCTAACATAAGCAAATGTCAGCGTAGCGTTAGCTAGCTGTCTAAACTTGTGAAAAGCCGAACAGCATCCCGTCCAAGCTGTGTTTCACTTTCCCTCCAATATTATTATATTATAAACATAATAAAGACACCTGGACTCGCAAGACCAAAAGCCATATTTGGCCATTTGACCAATGGCAGAGACCGAGACGGGGCTTTCGCCTGTCGTCTCCCCAACATGATGTAATGCAATGCATTGTGGGGAAAAGGAGAATCATTGCAAACCGCTGTAAAATAGTACTACTTTTTCGTATTTTATTCCATTTGGTGATATCCATTGTATTTGATGTTGTTGGGTAACAGTTTAAATGTTTATTACCAACAAGCAAATTACACAAATTCGTTAGAAAATAAACCCTGCAACACAGCCTTTAACCCTAACCTGTGTCTGTGTGTATGTGTGTGTGCGTGTGTGTGTGTGTCTGTGTGTAGGTGTACTTCAGTTCTCTTCCTCTGGGGATCTACCTGCTGATGATTGGTCGGTTGTGTCTCGGCGTTGCCATGGTGAGTCTGGTTCCCTCCACGCTGCTTCTGCTCGTCCTCTACGGCTTCTGTCAGTGCGTGTGCACGGAGCTGTGCACGGTGCTGAGGGAGAAACTCGCCGCGTGCACGCACTTGCTGCCATGACGACAACAACAACAACACATCCAGGATGAAACACAGCAGAATTTATTTAGTTATTGTGAAGATATTTAACTTTTATTCTAACAATATTCCGAATTTTATTTTGAAGATTTATTTAAATTTTTCTTCTGAATTTTTTAAAACTTTTTTTCTCAAAATAATATCTTTTTTTTTTCTCAAAATATTCAGATTTTTTGAAATGTTGAACTTAATGGTTGTCTTCTGTTTTGGGGAGGAGATGTGTTAACATTTTGAGTTTTACTTAAAGTTGTTTAAAGTCTTCTGCAGACTCTGTGTGGCGCTGATGCTAACCATATATGTGTATATATCTCTATATATACATATAGAGATATATACACATACGCACATATAGAGATATATACACATATATATATATATAAACGTAGATGCTGCCTCCTGCTGTGAGATACCGTCTCTGGACATCTGACCCGTTGGGACCATAAAGACTCAGAGAAAAAGACTTATTAGTTCATGAGAAGAAAAGCCAAACATAGCGACATGGAATAACATTTCACAGATGATAAATGTCTTTTACAATATTTGACTGTTACCAACGTGTTGAAGAGGAAACGTTAATCCTTCATGTTCCTGTCCTGATTCTGAGCTAAGCTAACGCTCGCCTGTGTCAGCTGAACTATATGTTGTTTCAGTAGTTAGTAATATCTCAGTAAAATGCTGTTAAGTGTCTGTTATTAAACTGTTCCTCGAGTCATCCACGTGTGTGTGTGTGTGTGTGTGTGTGTGTGTGTGTGTGTGTGTGTGTGTGTGTGATATGACACACTGATTAACAACATTTTAATATGGCTCCTGACATAAAGAAAAATGATCACCCAGTTCTGTGTTACATCTTTATATATATATATACAGTGCCCTCCACAATTACTGGCACCCCTGTTTAAGATGGGGTCATGGACTTCTAAAAATTCTCCTTTTTTTCTAAACAACATAGAACTCAAATGCAAAAAAAGAGAAAAATCCAACCTTTTATTTAAGTACATTACTTTGGTGGTAAAAAAAAATCGCATTTAGAAAAAGAAAACTTGAAATCATGTGTCCCACAATTATTGGCACCCCCTAACAATTCCGCTGAAAAAATTTAATAGATTTTTTTTTAAATATCTTTTTCTGTAGTTGCTAAAGTTGGTCAGGGTATCTAGGAACTTTTAAATAGTAATTCATGACTTCCTGTTTCCCTGGGGTATAAATATGACGTGACACAGAGTCCTAATTCTCTTACCCATTTGTCAACATGGCAAAGACAAGAGAACACACAATTCAAGTAAGGCAGATGTGTGTCGACCTTCATAAGTCAGGCAATGGCTACAAGAAAATAGCCACTCGCCTTAACTTGCCCGTATCTACAGTCAGAGGAATCATTAAGAAGTTTAAAACAACTGGAACAGTGACAAACTAGGCTGGAAGAGGTCCCAAGTTTATCTTGCCACAACGCACAGTGAGGAGGATGGTAAGAGAAGTAAAAAAAAGTCCTAAGCTCACTGTCACAGAATTGCATCAAAGAGTGGCATCTTGGGGGTCACGAAGTCTCAAAAAACAACCATCAGACGCTCTCTACATGCCAACAAGCTGTTTGGGAGGCATGCAAGGAAAAAAGCCTTTTCTCACTAACACTCACAAACGTAAACGTCTGGAGTTTGCTAAGCGGCACTGGGACTTCAACTGGGATTGTGTGCTTTGGTCAGATGAGACTAAGATTGAGCTTTTTGGCAACAAACACTCTAAGTGGGTCTGGCGTAAAACAAAAGATGAGTATGCCAAAAAGCACCTTCACCACCGTGAAGTATGGTGGAGGATCTGTGATGCTTTGGGGCTGTTTCTCTTCCAAAGGCCCTGGGAACCTTGTTAGGGTGCATGGCATCATGAATGCTTTGAACTACCAGGACATTTTAAATAAAAACCTGATGGCCTCTGCCAGAAAGCTGAAGATGGGTCGTCACTGGGTCTTTCAGCAGGATAATGATCCTAAACATGTGGCAAAATCTACACAAAAATGGTTCAGCAGTCACAAACTCAAGGTCCTCCCATGGCCATCTCAGTCCCCAGACCTCAACCCAATCGAAAACCTGGGGGAGTGAGCTAAAGAGGAGAGTGCATGAGAGAGGACCCAGGACTCTGGATGATCTAGAAAAATTGTGCAAAGAAGAATGGTCAAAGATCCCTCTCTCTGTGTTCTCCAATCTTGTGAAATGTTATAGAAGGAGATTAAGTGCTGTCTGGTTGGCAAAAGGGGGGTTGTACAAAGTATTAACATCAGGGGTGCCGATAATTGTGGGACACATGATTTCAAGTTTTTTTTTCTAAATGTGTGATTTTTTTTTACCACCAAAGTAATGTACTTAAATAAAAGGTTGGATTTTTCTCTTTTTTTTGCATTTGGGTTCTATGTTGTTTAAAAAAAAAGGAGAATTTTTTAGAAGTCCATGACCCCATCTTAAACAGGGGTGCAAATAATTGTGGAGGGCACTGTATATATATGTATATATGTATATATATATATATATATATATATATATATATATATATATATATATATATATATATATATATATATATATATATATATAGTTTTACTCTTCTTGCAATTCATGGTCAATAATCCTAATTTAGTCTTAAGTAAAAAGAGAAATCAGAAAATATGAATTATTTTAACTTATAGTTAAGATAAATGTTTGTTGATGGATTGTCACAGATTTTGATTATAAGACCATAAATGCTGTAAAATTAAATAAAACACCCTGAATTCAATGAACATAGTGATATTTAGTCAGTATTTTATGGTTTTATGGAACCATCTGTGTTGTTTTGGGCCATTTTCCTGATAAAGACAGTTTGAAACATTAGGACAAACAGAAAGGAACAGAAGGGATGGAAAAGAGCAGCAGCAGCGAGAGAGGGGGTGGGGGGGTTCCTGTGTCTGAGAATAACCTCCTGATGCAGTCTACCTGCACAGGTGAATCCCTGACAGAGCAGAGCCCAAGTCTCCGGAGACGAGCTCAGCTGTTAATTAAAAACACCTAGCATCCCCGAGAGCAGAAGGACAACAAGAGTGTTAATAGAAACCTGCCTGACAGAAGAAGAAGTGATGGGCAGCAGGTAGGATGACTTTCTCTGCTTTTAAACATGTAAATTATATCATTTATTAACATATTGTTTATGTCCAAAGCTGGGTGTCGTACAGTTACGATTCCTTTAGAAGCATGAAACCGTATTAGAGAAACAAACGGTATGACTTACATCTAATATGACAAACTCACAGACCACCTAGCAGCCAAACATCAGGCCTCCTACTTCAACAGTTAATAACAAATTACAGCTAAATGAAATGCTGAGTCACTCTTTGTCTCTGTGAACTTTCTTCTTCTATATTTCCTTCAGATGTCTCGCTGATCATTTGTGATGTAGCCTAAACTGGAGGCGTTTCATTGCTTCTAGTCCGACATCACAGAAAAAACAGCCAATTTAAATAATAATGTTTAAATTTACATATGAGTTTATTTAATATTGTTACGTCTCCTTTCATGTTACTGGGGACAATAATATGATAATCTCTTGGTGGAGGTGATCGGTGAGCCTGGCAACAAACTCTGGAAGACTTCTGACTCTTTCCTCTGCCAGGACCAGATGCTCCTTAAAGGACAATTCCGGCGCAAAATGAACCTAGGGGTTAATAACACATGGGTACCGAGTCGACCGTACTCTGGGATGTGTTTTCATGCTAATCGAACGTGACCAGTTTTAGCACAAACCGCTTGCAACCCTAGTCATAGGGGCAGAGGGTAAAATAAAAAAAAACGCTATTTATACCTCTAACAAGGCTCAAAATAGCACCACACTTCCACCGAAGCATTGTACACTTTATAAGCGTACAGACAGTTTGTCAAAAAGATAGTTTATAAAGACTGTAGGGTGTATGTGTCCCCCTAGGGGTCTGCGGTACGCAGATCGAGGAGTGGCTCAACGTGGGTGGAGCTAAACGTTTGACTCCGCACACTTGCCCAATAGCAACCGGAGGAGTAAGAATGTGTGTCTGAGGGAAAAACACAGGACTTTCACCCCGGAGACCAGAGAACGTTAGCTTTCCCCGTTCTTCTTTTCCTTAACCCAACTGCTGCCTGATCTCCGCCACCAGATGGCGCCCGCGTGGAGTAAAAAATTTAGCTCGGCCCACACATTTAGCCCAACCCCGATCTGCGTACTGCAGTCAGGGGCACTTGATTCTGCAGGACTGCAGGGGGTATGTGTCCCCCAAGGGGTACTCTGGAAAAAAACACCAGGGGGTAGGTTTCCCCCTAGGGGTAATTTGGAGGACTGCAGGGGGTACATGAGATTTTTTGCTGTTGGATCTATTCTTACCCTCTTATCTTCTACGTATTTTTTTTACAAGTTAGTTGCTTCTGTCAAAGTTATTTTCCGCTTTTTTAAAGTTTGTGACTTTTTTGAATGTTTTGTCACTTGTCGACCTAGTGTTGCCTTGCTTCCTTCCTTCTTTCCACCATCTTTTTGTCATTATTTTTCAAAGTGTTATCTTTTTTAAAGTTTGTTGCCTTTTCTCATCAGCATTTAAATGTTTTCCAGTTACAAGACAGTTGTTTAGTAAATCTGTTGCTGACATCGCTGTATTGTTCCTCTTTATGTTGACTGTTTTTTCTACCAAAAATGATTGCTGCTGGTCAGGGGGTACTGGGTTAAAAAACAGAATTCAAAGGGGAGCATTATTGAAAACAGTTTGAGAACCGCTGGGTTAAAGGACCCTTCACCTCGTGTCCCAACACTAGTTCAGCAGGACCGAAACTTAAAGACTCCTGTACAACTTCACACTAAACAAAGGGAACACTGTCATCCCAAATACTTCTGTGACTTATTACAGTTCTTGCATGAAATGGATTTCATAGTCTGAAGAAATCTCTCTAGCGCCCCCTGGCTGTCAGGGTGGTAGGGACTAGAGGTCACATGGTTCATGTTTTAGGTGCCTTGATCCAAAAACACCACATCTGTGCTCCTTGACATCAAATGTCCACATCCAAGTCAGCCATTTTTTTTTTTTTGCCTAAGTCACTCCCCATGCGCTCGAACGGACCAAGACAGTAGCGAAACTGATATATAGCCTCTTGTTTCACATTAGGTGATAGAAACGGATGTAGGCTAAACACAAACAACATTTCATGCAACAACAGTGAACTGTAATTGGGCCCTGTGTACTTTTTTTGATTTCCGATTTTGAAATGAAAAGAGTGGTTCGGAAATAACGTAAGACAGCTCCAGTGGAAGCCTTGTTTTCATGAGCTTCTGGGGCTAGCTGCTAACTAGCTCGGAAGCTAACATCTAATGGCTGGCAGGTTGCTAATTAGCCAATGCTTCCCCTGCTTTCTATAAATATTCCTCGGCATTTGTCTCTTGGTGTGGTTTGCTAACATGCTCGACATGTAAATTAACTTTTTGCGTGCTAGCTAAGTCAACGGTCAACACCTTTTATATTGTAACGTGAAAGCTAAAGCGGCATTAGCTTCAGCTAAACCACAGCAGCAACTTGCACTGCCCCGTTAAAATGCAACTTCAACCCTTGGGTACAACGGTAATCACGTAATTAGCTGATTAGAGTGTGACACTTTGAGCCTACAATATTGAACCTTTTCACAATATTCAAATTTTCTGAGGGTTTTTTATAAACTGTAAGCCATAATCATCAAAATTATAACAAATACAGGCTTGAAATATCTCGCTTTGCATGTAATCTGTATAGTCTATGTGTTAGTTATACCTTTTAAGTTGAATTACTGAAATAAATGAACTTTTGCACGATATTCAAATTTTTCGATAAAGCAAAATAAAGCAAAATCTATAGCAATAATAAAGCTAAATCACCCCTTTGTACATATGGTTGTAATGGAGACTGAATTATTGCTGTTAATATCTGTCTGTCTTTTTTTTGTCTTCAAAAAACTTTTACAGACACATAAACACATTGAAAACATTAAATGCATACATACATACATACACAAAAAAGGGGCGCATGAAATTTACATTAAAGTGGTTTTAAGGCATTGTAAATCTGCATTGCTTTCTTATTTGTCAGTCCTTTTAAAGTTTCAAAATATTATTGAAATAATATTATTTTAACAGTTTATTGTTGCCCACATCATAACGTTGTATATTGTGGAGAGCTGCGTGGAAAGATTCACTCAGGAGACAGAGTAAAGGGTTAGTCAGCTGTTAATTTGACTTTAAAACTCACTACCAGTGACGGACTGGGAACAAAAAACGGCCCTGGCATTTGAAAAACACCGGCCTTATTTTTGTCAATAACGTAGCTTGGAAATTAGGAACTCTGCCTTCCAAGTGAATCTTTCCATGCACCTCGCTGCAGTACAATCTTGAATATCTGTGGCATGCATAAAACAACTTATCAAAATGAACCAAAGACATTATCAGTAGTGGCCCATAGGGGTCCATAGGGGCGCGGCCCTTCTGGCATTTGCCCAAATTCCAAAGTCCGTCACTGCTCACTGCCCTAGCCTGGTTGACATGAGACCCTTCTCAGCTGTAACTGAGAGTGGGTCTGGGGAAGTTTCATTCACAGCTCATTTCCAAAGGGGCGTCACCAACGGACGACGCTCAACGATCTGGGTGACTTAGCAGCGACAGCGGCATCAACGGGTTGCTGCGTTTCGGTGGCCACCATGTTGAATGAAAACAAAAAGCTGCTCGCCGTCGCTGCGCTATCGTCATTGTCTTAAGCCGCCTCAATGGCTGTGATTGGTGTAAAGCCCACCTCAACAGCTGTGATTGGTGTAAAGCCCGCCTCAACGGTTGTGATTGGTGTAAAGCCTATAAAAAAAAAATAAACCTATAAAAGAACCTTACATATGTGCAAACGACCCCCTGATTCTAACCTTGATTCTTTTTATTCATGAAAATGTTATTAATTTCCAACAGAATTGGCACTTTTCTTAGTGGGACATGTTTTTGCCAAAGTCTCAAGAATCAGTATATATATATATATATATATATATATATATGTTTCTACTGGTATGCTTCCTAGTGACATTAATGCCAAAATATGAAGAAAAAACTATTCCACCTGTATGTGCATGTTTATAATTCTGAAGTGCAAAATAGTTCAGGCTACAGCACAAATATTATTATATTATATATATATATATATATATATATATATATATATATATATATATATATATATATATATATTTAAGTTTTACAAAGATAAAAAAATTACCTTTTTGGGAGGTATTTTGTCTCAGAAATCTGGTCACCTTAGTCTAAGCAACGCTATAAATGGTATTTTTTCATTCTTTAGGCGCGAAAGATCACTTTTGATGAATCTAAAATATAAGACATGTTTTCAGTTATTTCACACTTTTTTGTTAAGTACATAATTCCATATGTGTTCATTCATAGTTTTGATGCCTTTAGTGAGAATCTACAATGTAAATAGTCATGAAAATAAAAGGAAACGCATTTGAATGAGAAGGTGTGTCCAAACTTTTGGCCTGTAATGTATATATATATATATATATATATATATATATATATATATATATATATATATATATATATATACATACAGAGCACTGAGTCTTGGGAAACTATTCCACCTGTGTATGCATGTTTATAATTCTGAAGTGCAAAATAGTTCAGGCTACAGCACAAATACTCTATCCATAGATAAGAATAATCAAGTCTAACCTCTGAATTTCTTTTCAAAGTGCACCACATTGATGCATTTAAACGTTAAAATAGACAACATTTTCTTACAGGGGAGCATGCCCATGGATCCCCCTAGTGCTTGTACCCCAGTGCAGCTCTAGGTCTAGTTACCCCCCTGGGCAGTGTCCCCATTTTAGTGAAGACAGTATATCTGTACTGATGTAGTATGAATTATTTATTAATGATTAACGAATGATTTGTAAACCTTTAAGAAACATCTGGAAAGTTATTATAAAGTTAATGATTATAATTCCTTGTTAATGGTTAATTAATACTTTGTAAAGCACTAAACATTATTTAAATATTAGTCAACAAATAATCAATAATCATTTCTTTTTGATATGATTATTATAACGTGTTACCTAAATGACAACATGAACTAAAGAACCTTCTGTAAGATTAACTTTCATCAACAACAATCAATAATCTGGAATAAACAGAGTTATTATTATTATAATGTGTGTTGAAGTTACAGGATGTTAATCACCACACTATGAACATATTAAAGGTGCACTATGAGTTCTTGCATGGTCCCTTATTATAATCTGTGTTGAAGTTTGTAACAGTTTGACCTTGCCAGTCAGAGGGAAACTCTGACAATTTTATATCTTTAGTGAAGAGGTCAAATATACACAGGACTATTTTCATTTAGCCCCTACTATCAACCAGAGTAACTCGTGAGGTTTCAGCAGACACAATAAACCCACAAACACAAGTAATTTCTGTTCAACACAGTGTATTATACAATCCAGCCCAAACAAACCCCACAATTTAAATTTCAATAGATCCTTTTCCTCTCTAATCACAACTGTTTTCTTTGAGATCCCTTGCAGATGCAATATGTAAATATTAATGAACAAATTTCCATAATCAAACCCATCAAATTTGGAGTCCCCCAGGGATTTATTTTGGGCCCTCTTCTCTTTATATTATATATTAATGACATTCTACCATGGTTTTACACAAAGTCTTATTTGCTGATGATACAAATGTATTTATGTCACATAAAAGTCCAGTTGGACTGCAAGGAATAGTAAATAGAGAGCTAAGAAATGTAGAAATTTGGTTTCGGTGTAATAAACTATCCCCTAACATCAAAAAGACAAACTACATTGTGTTTCATTCCAAAAAAAATCAAATGAAAAACAGGCATGTTTGTCTTAAAATAAATGACCAAATTATTGAAAGAGTAAATACCACTAAATTCCTTGGTGTTTATATTGATGAATGTTTAAATTTTAAATGTCATGTTGATCATCTAACAAAACAATTATCTAAATATGTTGGGTTATTTTTTAAGTTAAGACATTTTCTTCCACACTCAGCACTTCTCACCTTATACAAAATGTTGTTTGAGCCTCATTTAAACTATTGTAATGTCATATGGTGTAATACTTTTCCAGCCACATGAAAAAACTTCAGATTTTACAGAAAAAAATCATACGGGCATTAACGTGGTCCGAGCCCAATACCCCCACTCGCCCTTTATTTCGTCATCTGGGGATATTAAGGCGTACCGAATATAATGTCTTTCTATTTATTTTTATTTTATTATTACAGGAAAATGCATATTTGATGAACATGTACAGCAGTACACGTAAAAGTGCCAGATTGTAGCCCAAAGGCTAATTTCCATCTGTAGTCCATTTGGCAGGTACAAATTACAATCAAAGGACAAAAGATATACAGTAGTAACATTTGCTATATAAACCGAATAAAACAGGACGAAAGAAAAGAAAAACAGGACAAATCATTAGTAAATGTTAAAACAGACACAACATACATATGCTCTACTGAGCTAATACGGTACAGCATACAAGTAGAGGTGACCCACGCTTGTTAGCTCTAAGACAAAATATATACAGTAATAACATTTGTTATATAAAGCAGTGAAAAACAAAATGAAAGAAAAACAAACAAGACAATTTATTAGGAAGTGTTAAAATGAAGACGTAATTCATTAGCACACTCTACTGGGCTAATACGGTACAGCATGCAGTCAGAGGTGATTGCACGTTTGGTTAGCTCTAAGCCACACCTTTACCTGGCTTTTAAAGGTGGGCAGAGTGGGACATAGTTGGGGGTAGTGTGTTCCATAATGTACTACCTTTAATAGATAGTGCATTATGACTTAAAGAAGTTTTTCTAAAAGGAACCTCACAGTCCCTGTTTACAACAGCTCTAGTAATCCAAGTCTGTGTATTTAATAAATTCTTGCAATGGGGGTGGCGCCAACACTTTATAAATTAAGCATATTGAGGAAAATTTACAAAAATTATCAAAAGTCAGTAAGTTGTAGTTCTCTAAGATTTATTAATTAATTAATAAAATAAAAAGATGTATTTATTCTAATTTATTCCTGTTGTACAGTCACACAGACTTTCAGTGGTAATATTTTCACTGGGACTTTATCCTCATTGTCAATGTATGGAAACATCCTCTCAGTGAAAGTGTGTGTGAAGGTGTGTATGTGTGTGTTAGTATCAAGATCAGAGAACAACAGATTTCCTCTGTTCCAGTCCAGAGTTACTCTGATCCTCTGGAGCTTCTTCTGCACTTTAAGATCAGTGATTGGACCTGGTGGTGACCATGATATGTATTTACCTTCATTTAAGCCTATGCAACAAAATCCAGACTCTATGTCTCCCTTCCTCTGGACAGACTCTCCTAACACACCCAGTGCCCAGCCTGTACTGTCTCCAACCTCGACATCCCAGCTATGAGTCCCTGAGTTAAAGCCATCAGAGCTCACACTGGTCAGATCTTCAGACAGGATGAGGGTTGGATAAGCAGTGTTTGGGTCCAGAACCAGAGGAGTGTAGGAGACCATGTCCTTCATCTTGTTCCAGATGTTGAAGCTCAGGTTGCCCAGGTGTTTGGCCTCGTTTATCAGAGCTCCTGAGAGCAGCTGTGGATCATCCAGCAGGGGGCTCTGCTGGACTCTTTCCACTGCAGCCTTGTAGTTGATCAGGAATGAGACGTCTTCAGCTTTCAGCATCTCTCTCCTCTAAGAAACTCTCACACAGGTTCTTCAACGCCCGGTTTAACGGTGGTTCATCCTTTGAAGACCTTCTCTTACAAAATGGACAGTCTCTGATTGGTCTATCTGTCCACCACCTCTGCAGACAGTCTTTACAGAAGCTGTGCGTACATGAAAGGATGACAGGATCTTTAAAGACGGCAGTGCAGATCGGACAGCAGAGATCTTCCTCTGATCTGGAAGCCATTTAGTCTCTGAGTGAAACTGAAAACACAGCACACAGAAAGTCCAGTCAGTCATGGCTTACCAGAAGAAGGTGGGAGTGGAGGATGCCATTCTTTAGCTACTACACAGGGTGTGCTCTCACTTGGACAAAGGAGGCAGTGCTGTGAGAATCATGTTTTTCGATTTCTCCAGTGCTTTCAACACCATCCAGCCCTCCTGCTGAGAGACAAACTACTGCAGATGAGAGTGGACCCAAGCCTGGTGACATGGATCGCAGATTACCTCACTGAACGGCCCCAGTTTGTTAGACTGGGGGACCTCACATCTGAGGCTGTGGTCAGCAGCACAGGGGCGCCACAGGTAACTGTTCTCTCTCCTGTACTGTTCACCTTGTACACCATGGACTTCAAGTACAACTCTGAGTCGTGCCATATGCAGAAGTTCTCTGACGACACTGCAATTGTGGGGTGTATCAAGGATGGACAGGAGGGGGAATATAGAAGCCTTGTGGAGGACTTTGTGGGATGGTGTAGGACTAACCAGCTGCAGCTGAACACCACCAAAACTAAGGAAATGGTGGTGGACTTCAGGAGGCCTGCCACTCCTTTGCAGCCTGTCACCATTGACGGGGTGAATGTGGAGACTGTCAGTACATACAAGTACCTGGGGTTACATCTTGATAATAAACTGTACTGTTCTGCCAATACTGATGCACTACAAGAAAGGGCAGAGCAGTCTCTATTTCCTTAGGAGGCTGGGGTCCTTCAATGTCTGCAGCAAACTCCTGCTTATGTTCTACCAGTCTGTCATGGCCAGTGTCCTTTTCTATGCTGTGGCATGTTGGGGAGGCAGCACCAGGAAGAGGGATACTGGACGACTGGACAGGCTGGTGAGAAAAGCTGGCTCTGTGGTGGGTAAGGAACTGGAGTCACTGATATCAGTTGCAGATAAGAGGACCCTGAGCAGACTGCTCTCTATAATGGACAATGACTGCCACCCCCTGCACACCACTTTTTCCAAGCGGAAGAGCATGTTCAATGGTAGGCTCCTGTCCCTGTCTTGCAAAACAAACAGGCTGCGTAGGTCGTTAGCCATCTGCCCATTTTGCTAGCTTGCCTGTATGGTCAATACACCACGCTGTCTTTTTGTCTGTATGGACAGTATTCAACTTTAACTTACACTTTTCTTCAAGTCTTTTACTAGTGTCTATGTGTAGTTAAGTAATGATTATTCTATTTTTGATACAGTGGGGCAAAAAAGTATTTAGTCAGCCATCAATTGTGCAAGTTCTCCCACTTAAAAAGATGAGAGAGGCCTGTAATTTTCATCATAGGTACACTTCAACTATGAGAGACAAAATAAGAAAAAAAAATACAGAAAATCCATTGTCGGATTTTTAATGAATTAATTGGTAAATTCCTCGGTAAAATAAGTATTTGGTCACCTACAAACAAGCAAGATTTCTGGCTCTCACAGACCTGTAACTTCTTCTTTAAGAGGCTCCTCTGTCCTCCACTCGTTAACTGTATTAATGGCACCTGTTTGAACTTGTTATCAGTATAAAAGACACCTGTCCACAACCTCAAACAGTCACACTCCAAACTCCACTATGGCCAAGACCAAAGAGCTGTCAAAGGACACCAGAAACAAAATTATAGACCTGCACCAGGCTGGGAAGACTGCATCTGCAATAGGTAAGCAGCTTGGTGTGAGGAAATCAACTGTGGGAACAATTATTAGAAAATGGAAGACATACAAGATCACTGATAATCTCCCTCGATCTGGGTCTCCACGCAAGATCTCACCCCATGGGGTCAAAATGATCACAGGAACGGTGAGCAAAAACCTAGTGAATGACCTGCAGAGAGCTGGGACCAAAGTAACAAAGGCTACCATCAGTAACACACTACGCGGCCAGGGGCTCAAATCCTGCAGTGCCAGACGTGTCCCCCTGCTTAAGCCAGTACATGTCCAGGCCCATCTGAAGTTTGCTAGAGAGCATTTGGATGATCCAGAAAAGGATTAGGAGAATGTCATATGGTCAGATGAAACCAAAATAGAACTTTTTGGTAAAAACTCAACTCGTCATGTTTGGAGGAGAAAGAATGCTTAGTTGCATACAAAAAACACCATACCTACTGTGAAGCACGGGGTGGAAACATCATGCTTTGGGGCTGTTTTTCTGCAAAGAGACCAGGACGACTGATTCGTGTAAAGGAAAGAATGAATGGGGCGTGTATGTATGCATGTATCGTGAGATTTTGAGTGAAAACCTCCTTCCATCAGCAAGGGCATTGAAGATGAAACGTGGCTGGGTCTTTCAGCATGACAATGATCCCAAACACACCGCCTGGGCAATGAAGGAGTGGCTTCGTAAGAAGCATTTCAAGGTCCTGGAGTGGCCTAGCCAGTCTCCAGACCTCAAACCCATAGAAAATCTTTGGAGGGAGTTGAAAGTCCGTGTTGCCCAGCGACAGCCCCAAAACATCACTGCTCTAGAGGAGATCTGCATGAAAGAATGGGCCAAAATACCAGCAACAGTGTGTGAAAACCTTGTGAAGACTTACATAATACGTTTGACCTCTGTCATAGCCAACAAAGGGTATATAAGAAAGTATTGAGATTAACTTTTGTTGTTTGTTATTTGGTCTTGGCCATAGTGGAGTTTGGAGTGTGACTGTTTGAGATTGTGGACAGGTGTCTTTTATACTGATAACAAGTTCAAACAGGTGCCATTAATACAGTTAACGAGTGGAGGACAGAGGAGCCTCTTAAAGAAGTTGTTACAGGTCTGTGAGAGCCAGAAATCTTGCTTGTTTGTAGGTGACCAAATACTTATTTTACCGAGGAATTTACCAATTAATTCATAAAAAATCCGACAATGGATTTTCTGGATTTTTTTTCTTCTCATTTTGTCTCTCATAGTTGAAGTGTACCTATGATGAAAATTACAGGCCTCTCTCATCTTTTTAAGTGGGAGAACTTGCACAATTGGTGGCTGACTAAATACTTTTTTGCCCCACTGTATATTGTGTTGCCTGTTGTACTTGAATAGATTGCACTGACACTCTCTCTCCTTTAAACATGCTACAATCTAACTTTACTGTAAGGGCACACTATTGATATCTTCCTTTGTATTTTTGTAGTATGTATGTGTGCGTGGACGTCATATGTCTGTGTGCCTATGTGTATGTATGATGTGTATAACCTATTGGACACCTTAATTTCCTTCTGGATAAAGTATCTCTATCTATCTCTTTGACTCCCTTCCCTCCTCTACTAACGTCACAGTTTTTAGTGAAACTCACCTTCAGTGTGTGTAGAGCCAGCAGGTTGAAGCAGCAGTGTTGTAGTTTTCCACGTTTCTCTCCTGTAGCTGAACTCACTCAGAAGAAGTTGTTATTTTGGTCTGAATCTGATCCTGTTTTTCAGTCTGCATCTCTTTAGTGAGGAGGAAGAACAAACTGTTTCCTCATTTGTCTCAGGTGAGTCAGGTGAGGTGTTGCTTCACCTGTAAACAGTGTTTCATTCCAAAATAATAAAAAAAACACTTACCAATGCCTATAAAAGTTACTGATTAACAGGTGTTATCTCATTTTATCTGTACAGTACAGAACATGTTAACCTACCTACACTGATAAAATACCATTGATTTGTTCAGCTGTGATAAAGCTTTTATCGGGAAGAGTTTCAGGAGTTTGAGTTCGACGAGTTGTTAGTTTGGTCTGAATCTGATTGTTTTTCAGTCTGTCTTTCTTTAGTGAGGACGAAGAACAAACTGTTTCCTGGTTTGTCTCAGGTGAGTCAGGTGAGGTGTGGAGCTCTGTCACGCCTCTTCTGCCAAATATTGTTGCTTCACCTGAAACACAGGGGTGTGTCTCATTCCTGATTGGTGATGCTGGATATGTAGACTGATGAAACAGATATGTTTATGTTCAAAATAAGTTTGAATGTAGTGGAGGAGTAAAAATAAAAGATATCAGACAGACAGCTTAGCCACTCCTTGTTCCTTGAAATTTACGTTCACATTGAATCTTTGTTCTTGTAAATCTCTGGTTCAGTTTGTGGATTCAGCAGCTGGTTGAAGTGGTAGTGTCCCAGTATTCCCAGTACTCCCTCCTGTAGATGTCATCTCTCAGTGGAAGTGTTGGTCCATCTCTGATTGTGTGTGTGTGTGTGTGTGTGTGTGTGTGTGTATGTCATCTCAGTGATGCAGAATAACAACCTGTTTCCTTGTTCATCTCAGGTAAATCAGATGAGTCATGTGTTCATCATTCTAGTTTGTCAGGTTGAGTTTCATTCCACTAAACTACTTCTGTCTTTGTCTTGAGTGTGTAGCACATTCACACAACTGTTCATGAAAAAACTATATCAGATAATCAGAGAATGCAAACTAAAAGTAATTTGAAATGTTATGAACCTGAACAGCTGTGGTCGAGACAAGCTACAGGAGGCATTACTCATTTCAATACTGTAAATTCTTACGTAGGAGAAAACTAAAACATGCTGACAAACCTGCACACTTCTGTAAATCAGGTTGAAAAGAGAAACTTCCATAACGTGTTGTAATCAAAAGCTAAGGCCCAAACACTGAATACTTCTAGCCAGGGCCTGAAATTAAAGGCATACTATGCAGTTTCCGTTTTTTGTCAAACAGCTATGTACCCCTAGAGTCGCTGTGGAGTACTTGTATTTAACGTTACTGTCGTAAATACCACTCACGCAGAGCTGTGTCTGCACTCACGGCCTGATCCCCTCCCCCCTGTAGGACTGGTTTTATTATCAACAATGGATGAATCAACAACTTCGTAAATTAGATTAGATTAGATTCAACTTCATTGTCATTGTGCAGAGTACAAGTACAAAGACAACGAAATGCAGTTTGCGTCTAACCAGAAGTGCAAAAAAGAAGAAAAGTGCAATGTGATACAAAGGTGGTAGTAAAAACTGACATACAACAAGCAAGCGCAACAACATACAACACAAGCAAGTTTACTTGACATGTTGATAAAATGTCAGGAGTACAGTCTTTAAGTTAGCCTTATTAATTTTTCCACAGAAAATGTTACAGAGTCCATGGTAGTACTTCAGACATTACCATAAAGTAATGAAATACGTGTGGCAGGGCACCTTTAATGGTGCATTTTATTTGAACTGGGAAGTTGGAATTTCCGAGTTCCAAGTCAGAAATTTCAACAGAAATGGCCACTTAAGACGGATTTCTGACTTGGAAACACAGAGAAAGTAAAAAAAAGTTTAAATTGAAGCTAGGTTTTTTCTTTAGGAACAAATCTTGTTTTCCTTTTCTTTTCCAGAAAGGTGGCGGCCGCTGGGGAACTGAGATGTGTAGTTAGATTCCACCATCGCGTCTGTTACAGAAGATATCACATTCATTTTAAAATCCTCAACCGGCCTGTCTCAAATCAGCTGATGGTGTGGCTGCGACTCAGCTGTTCAAGTGACAGAGGCTAGTTTTAGAATGTAAGAGGCTTCACCCATAGATATAGAACAATAGAACTATTGTTCTATATCTATGGCTTCACCTGTTTCAACGGCCAATAGAGAAGTCAGCTGGTAAAGTCAGATATAAACTATATGAATAAAATGATCATTAATCCATTTTATTTCTGCTTTACAAACAGCTTTACGAAATGGCAGTTTTAGGCGGAGCGGAGCCTCAACAACCGCCCGAAAGCACTGTAACATTATATGGTGGAGCGAGATAGAGAGTGAGTGAAGAGAGAGAGCACCCAGCGGCGAAGCCGTGAATCAGAGAAATAAAATGTGATTTTGCGGATTCATCTCTAGAAATGCAACTGTAGCAAGCATGTCACTATCACTAACGGTATCCACATTTATATTTACAGGCAACAAATGATATATCCCAGCTTCAAAAAAGTCTAAAAGAATGCATTGTGCAAAGAGTGGTTGCTATAGAGATGATACACGGTGTTGAGTTATTATTATTATTATTATTATTATTAAGGTTTATTTAAATAGGGACAGATACAAAAAACATAGATAAACTTCAACAGTCATCTGATGTATGTACCATAGTGTTTGTAGCCAAAGCTAATTCTCGACACTTGTCCCTAGTAGGGCTTTTAGTTACAAATAAAAATACAGATTTACATTATAATTGAAAATATCTTAAGAAAAATAAAAAGAAATTGCATCAAAATGGAAGGAAAATGTACAATGAAAGCACAGTGTAAAAACTAAATGTGAGGGCAAGATTGTTGTCTAATTAGCCACAATTGGTATTATTTTTAAAAGTGGCTAATGCTGGGATACATTTAAAATGGTCTGGCATAGAGTTCCATAATTTTGCCCCTTTTACTGAAAAAGCAGTTTGGTCAAACAATGTTCTACGGAAAGGGATGCTACAATTTCCTTTTAACGCTGATCGGGTGATGGTTCTAGTACCACTTTGCTGTTTTATTATTGTCCTGCAAAGGGGCAGGGGAGCAGCGTTATTTAGGCATCTGAAGACCAATTTGACAAAATGCAAGGAGACAAAATTTGCAAAGCTTAAAATCTTGTATTTGCTTAAAATTTGGCAGTGATGATACCTTATTCTCTTCTTATCTAGGACTTTCAAAGCTTGATTATATAGGCACTCTATGGTCTTAATTGATGTCTGGTGTGCTTGGGACCATGTGGGCAAGCCATACGATATATGTGAGAGAATCATAGAATTAAAAAAAATAAAAGCACAGTCAAGAGTCGGGCAGTTTCTTATCATCCTAAAGCAGCCCAAGTTAGCCCTAACAGTTTTATAGATGTTCTTGATATGACTTTTAAATTTCAGCTGATAGTCTATAAGATACTTCACTTCAAGTACTTGTTCAATGAGCTCCCCATTAATTTGTACATTCAAGTGTTGTGTTAGAGGTAGTTTTTTAATGGAAAAGCAAACCGATTTTGTTTTTTTTTGTATTTAAAGATAAACAAGATGAAACCAGCCAAGAAGATATTTTATCTAAGTTGACATTCAGTTTGTCTGCCACAGAAGTACAGGTATTGCCAGATGCCTACACCACTGTGTCATCTGCATACATCTGTATACCCACATCTGGACATACATCTGGCAAATCATTAATGTAAAGGCTGAAGAGTATGGGTCCCAATACATTGTCCTGAGGGATCCCTGTTTCAACTTGGAGAAAGGAGGATCTCACATTATTAATTATAACACACTGTTCACGGCCTTTTAAATACGATTTGAACCAGGACAATGACTGTTTGGAAAAATTAAACTTGGCTAATTTTGAAATTAAGATGTTGTGATTTACTGTATCGAATGCCTTTTTGAGATCTAAAATACTGCACCAACTACATTTCCCTTATCGAGTGATTGTTTAATATTTTCGGTTAATAAACAAGTAGCGGATTCTGTTGAATGATTATGCCTAAATTCGAATTGCAGAGGACTCAGATAATTGTTTATCTCAAGGTGGAGCATCAGTTGTTCTGAGACAATCTTCTCCAAGACTTTAGACAACACTGGGAGAAGACTAATGGGTCTATAATTACAAGACATTTTGTCATCTCCAGATTTAAAAATAGGTATTACTAAAGCATTTTTCCAGCCATCTGGGAATTGCCCAGATTTAATGGAGATATTAATAAGATTAGTGAGAGGCTGGACTAGAATACTACTATATTTTTTAAGAAGTGCTGTATCTAAATTATAAATATCTTTTGAGAAAGTGGTGTTTAGGTCCTGTATAGCTTTCAGAACAGCTGTCTGATCAACCTCTCTGAGCTGAAATGAATTGTCTTGATCTTCGAGCTGGTCTATTGTTGTTAGACCTATGTTGTTCCTGCTTGAAAAGCTTGATGCCAGGTTGATAACAGATTGTATGAAAAAGTTATTAAATTCATCTGCAACTTGTGCACTGTCAGTGATGATATTTTCGCCCATTTTAAGTTCATATTTGTTTTGGATAGTGTTACCCTTTGGATTCAGTAGACTATTTAATTGCTTCCAAATTATTTTGCCGTTCCCTTTGGCCTCTGATAAAACTTGAATGTAATAATTTGATTTGGACATTCTGAGTTCTTTAACAACTTGATTACGCAAACCTTTAAATAGTTTCAAGTCAATGTCCCGTCGAGTCTTGATGGAAATTTTCAGGGCATGGTCCCTCCTTTTCATCAATTTTCTAATATTATCATTCATCCATGGTAACTGAAATTTTTTCTGGGAGTTTTTTTCTCTTTTTAATGTATTTATCAACAATACTCCCAATAGTGGACATAAGCTTATTACAGCAGTTGTTTACTTGGTCGTATTGTTGAAGCTTGTCCCAGTTAAAACCCTTTAACTAGTTTTCAAATTCAGTCAATTTTTTACGAGGGATTTCAAGTTTAAATGAGTTCTGATTTTGATTCAAAAACCTAACCAGTCTTTTCTTTGTCAGTTTTCTTGCAATTAAAATCATATTATGGTCAGATAGACCAGTGACTAAATTATAGGTTTTCATAATTCTGTCAGGTTTATTCGTAAAAATTGAGTCTATCAGAGTTTGAGTATTCTTAGTGATACGTGTAGGAGCTTTAATCATTTGATCGAAGTCATGTTTGGATGTTAGATTTTTCAGTTTTTTTCTGCAGTGTTTGTTTAACCAATTTATATTAAAATCTCCAAAGAGAAGAACCTCGCTATTGTGCTTAAAATTCTTAAACATCGCATCCAGGTTTTCACATAGCATTGCAGTGCATGCCGAGGGAGGATTATATACCACTAAAATATTGAATTGCATGTTTTGCAACAATATTACATTAATACATAAACATTCAGTAGAAATATCAGCAGTTGGATAAATTTCCTTTGCATTAAATGAGTCCTTAATGTATAACAGTACACCCCCACCCCTACCCACAGTCCGGTCCCTTCTAAAGCATGTATATCCCGGAACATCAATTATGTTGGTTGGAGTTTTATCATGTAGCCACGTTTCGGTAATAAAAGAAAATCAATATTGGACTCAGACAACAATATCCTAATCTCGTCTCGCTTGGGAAGTAAGCTTCGGATGTTTAAATGGCCTCCCAAAATACCTTGAGGTTTTACCGTAGGATCCCAAACCACTTTGGCATGATTAACAGTTTGAAAGAACAGAGTCTGTCTCTGTTTAGTCAGTGCTTGTGTTTGGAGAGTTCTGTCAAAGCCCGTCTACGGAAAGCCGCTCCACTCCCCATTCAGCCCCATTGTACCGAATTTGGTTGCAGTTCCACCAGAGTTCCACTGGGGGTGATCGCGGTCCAGTGCAAAATGAATGGGATTCTATGGAGCTAGACGGCTAAATGAATGGGACTCTATGGAGCTAGACGGCTAAATGTGTATCTTTCGCCTGAATGTCGTTGAGAAACCTCAGATTTGATTGTAGTTTTTGCAAGTTCAACATGGATTAAAAAGTCGAAAGTTGTACTTATGTCCTTTTGATTTCTTACAGGGTGAGTCGTTGTTGCCCATAACACGCTAGCTAATGAATGCTGATTGGTCAGTGAAGGACTGATTACGATCGGAGATCCCGCTTGACGGCATCCGAAGCAGAGCCTGATGTGAATGAGATGAATATTTCGGCGTGGTCTTTAAAACATCAGCAAACCTAGCACGTGTATTGACAGGGAGAGCCTAACCTATCAGCTGTGTTGTCGATGTCTCGAGAGAACAAAGGAAGCGACTCAGAGCCTGCCGTAAAGCAGTATCTCCGTTCGTATATGTGTATGACGTCATTGACATTTTAAAAGGCTTTTTAGAACAAAAAAGAGACTTTAAAAAAATCTAACACCCAGCAGTGTGTATTTTCTTTGCCTCCCCTTTCGAATGCAACATTCAAATTACGAGACAAAAAATTATATCCTGAGAAAAGTGGATTTTGAGGGGTATAGCTCCATAGAGTCCCATTAATTCTGCACTGGCCTGTGAGCACCCCCTATATGGAACTGGTGTGGAACTGCAACCAGTTCAGAAGCCGGAAGTAACGAGGGAGTGGAACTTCTTCCTATATTAGAAATTCTTTGGTTCTGTTGACAGTTGAGTTGAGTTCTGTTGCTCTGATTGGTTGTAGGTCTATCCAATGGAGCGGTTTCAGACTCACATTCTGACTAGAATTTGAGTATGTCCACGTCAGGCTACTGTTCTACATGAATGCCCCATCAAAGTGTCTTCAGATTTGGATGCTGTGTATCATGGAGCTTTAAGGTTCATTTCAAATTGCAGACCCCTTACTCATCACTGTACACTTGAATCCACAGTGAATTTGCCCTCTCTGTCAAATCGCCGGCTGACTCACCTTTATATCTTCATATATAAGGGCATTTTAGGCAGGCTCCCATGTTACATATCCACATTTCTTTTTTTACACATAGTACTTATGGTTTATTGTCCCTGAACACTATTTCATTGTAATTACCTCAAGCCCGGACAGAGTTGTTTAAAAAGGCTTTCATGTTGGCTGCACCTTGTACTTGGAAGACCTACAAAAAACACTCAAACTACACTGTCTAATTTCCTTAAATGATTTTAAAGGTTATGTTAAAACCATAGAACATGAGTCCATCCACACGTGCAGATGTTTTAACTAACGGCACTTTTAGCTAATTGAAATGCACTTGAGTTGTCTTTGCCTCTTTTGTGTTTGTTTTGTGATTGTACATTGTTTTTATATGTAACTAAATTGTTCTGCTATCTTGGCCAGGTCTCTCTTGAAAAAGAGATTTCATATCTCAATGAGACTAACCTGGTTAAATAATAAAAAAAGAGAACCTAACTAACCAATCTCAAAATCCACCATGGCTGTTCCGTGTATCAACAGTAGTGAAACCTACTTAATCTACTACTAGTACTACTACTACTACTACTACTAAGCTACTACTTAATCTACTACTAGTACTACTACTACTACTAAGCTACTACTTAAAGGAATACGCCACTGTTTGTTGAATTAGGGTTATTCACCGTCTCATCTATATTTATATAGGTGGGCAAACGCATTTTTGTCTCAGTGCATGCATTGTCTTAGTCCTGCAGCGCCAGCGCTAGCTTAGCTAAGCGTAGTGTATTGAATGCTTTGTTGCCGGTTAGTATGTTAGCAACCTAATTATTTATTGTGGCCTGCGTATTCACAACAAGTACAAATAGCAATCCAGATTAAGACTAGAAGATTTCCTAGGCAGAAATTGACTATATTGGGAGCTACTGCCAGACTAAGACAATGCATGCACTGAGACAAAAATGCGTTTGCCCACCTATATAAATATAGAGGAGATGGTGAATAACCCTATTTCAACAAACAGTGGCGTATTCCTTTAATCTTTGCAGCTGTGGTCAGCAGTTCATTTGCAGATGTGTGTAGACTCAGAAAGTGAACCCTTAAACAACATTACCTGTCCCTCCTCCCCGACAGGTGCCTGATGACATCATGAGTCGGTGGCGTCGTTCGGTGGACGAGTTGGGGTTGCGGAGGCAGCAGGCCGAGTGTGAGCGCGCTCAGGAGGCTCTCAGTCGGGCCACTTCCTGTTTCCAGCAGCTGGTAGCATCATTAGGCAGCTCAGCGGACTGTAGCTTCCTGCGAGATGAGATGGACGAGGCGAGAGGGCTCGCACACCGAATCTGCAGCGGTACAAAGACACGTCCACCCAAACACCTGTCTGTCTGTGTCTCACCTATAGGTGTCAATATGGCAACACTTCCTAAATGACTGGTATCTACTGGACCGAATGACAACATAGATTTCGGCGGTGCCACTTATTTGCCTGTACTGCCCTCTGGTGCTCTGAAATGGACAGGCAACACAAGCATTGCTGCATGTAACGCTAGTTAACACTACACTTGGCAGCAGGTAACAATAGCCTACCACTAGTCTCGCATTACCAGACCTTACTACACAGCGCTGTGGAGGAAGGTCTGGCTAGTCCACACAAGACTCCAGGAAAGGAGAAAAATGTGCTCTGGTTTATTGGCATTTCTCTAAACCAATCACAATCATCTTGACCGGACAGAGCCACGGTGCCTCTGCTAAATAGTCTCAGGAAGGAACTTGTTTTGGTGGAACATGTGTGTGTTCAAAAGTAGTTTTAGTCGTGCAACAGAAAACTCAGATTGGACAGATAGTCTAGCTAGCTGTCTGGATTTACCCTGCAGAGATCAGAGGAGCAGTTAACCATAGTCCTCACACATCCACCAGAGGTTAGAACGCCAACACAGAGACAGAGGAAGGGGACGGACATCCGGCCCAAAATGAGGGAAATCCGGTGGGTCAGGCGGCACTGGAGCAATCCTGTAAATGAATCGTCGTCGCTACAGACCAGGCTACCGTTAGCTAGCAGCTGGATTAAACACGGTTAACATGTTAACAGCCAAACAGTCTAACCTGTGTCTGAATTTCACTGTAAAGGATTTTAACAGTGGGAAAATATCAATTAGGTTAGGGAAATGTAAGTTTGGAGAATGGGTTATTTTAACCTAGCCCTTGGTTCAATTATCGTTTTAGCACCGGTATCGGAAAAAACCCAAACGATACCCAACCCTACTCCCCGGTCTGTCCACAGGTCTGTCACTCACCTGTCTGTCTGTCCGCAGGTCTGTCTCTCACCTGTCTGTCCACAAGTCTGTCTCTCACTTGTCTGTCTGTCCACAGGTCTGTTTCTCACCTGTCTATCCGCAGGCCGGTTTCCCACCTGTCTGTCTGTCTGCCGGCCTTTCTCATCTGTCTGTCCACAGGTCTGTCTCTTACCGGTCTGTCTGTCCGAAGGCCTGTTTCTCACCTGTCTGTCTGTCCACAGGTCTGTATCTCACCTGTTTGTCTGTCTGCAGGTCTGTCTCTCACCTGTCTGTCTGTCTGTCTACAGGCCTGTCCAAGCGCCTGGTGCGTCTGCTGTCTCACTGTGACTCCGCTCTCCCAGGTGTGGAGGACAGACAGGGGTCAGAGCGTCTGTGGGTTCTCTTCCTGTCAGCGTTAGAGAACTTCCTTTTTGACCTCCGTAAGGCCTGCGATCTGATTGGACGGTTCCCTCTGAGGCAGCGCTATGACAGACGCTCGCTAGTCAACACAGGTCAGCTGATGGCTTCAACTTCCTGTCTGTGAGAGCTCTGTGATTGGCTCACCTTCCTTCCTTACGACTTGATTTGATTTAAAAAGTCAAACTTACCAGGATCACTAACGGTAGAACTTTGCATCAGCGTTTAATTCACTATTGCCTTGAGCATTGCTGTTGACAAAAATGTTCTTGACGACCAATAGATCCTAGACCCTAACCCTAGACAAATACTCCTTCAGGCAGGGGCGGATCTACATTGAATGATGCCCCGGGTGAGACCCCCTCTGAGGAATCAATCTGTACAACTGTTTAACTAGTATTGATAAAGCTGTACCTGTCCTTGCGGTCCCCTGAATATGTATACCAACTCCTACTCCTAAAACTACTAACGCCATGTAATGAGTAAGCAAGAATCAGTGAGAGTTGACACATTAAATACTTCAACAATCATTTATTAATACACTAAAACTGTATACTCCTAATGAATCATAAGACAATATATATATATATATATATATATATATATATATATAAATATCATTTCAAGAGGCCCTTTGCTTTAATTTGAAGGTCTATCATGAGTTTTTGTCTGTCAATGCAGATAGAAAAGCATCCATTCTCGTAAAGAAAGTTTGCATGATGTGCAACTTTTATATACACTACTAATGCAATCATACAGTAAAGCTTGCCTACTTTTTGATTGATTTGATTTGATTAGACTTTATTGTCCACCTTAGTGGAAATTTGTCTTCGACTTCTCCGACATCAATGACACCAATATAAAATTACATTAAAATACACACAGTTAATAGCACAACTCTAATACCATCAACATGCAACAACAGGAATGGAAAACAGTGCAGACAATTAAGATAAGGTAGGTTTCGATCTACAGTTAACACATTTAACTTTTTAAGTTAAGTTCATGTATGGCATGGGGAATAAAGGATCTCTTATAAATGTTCCGACTCGCCCTTGGAACCCTGAATCTACGGCCAGATGGAAGCAACTCAAACTCCAAGTTTAGTGGGTGTAGGGTATCTGCTGATATCTGTCTGGCCTTCCTGAGTACTGCATTATCAAATACATCCCCAAGCTGCCTTTGTGACTTGCCAATCACCTTCCCTGCAGTATTAACAATTTTGGAAAGCTGGTTTTTATCTTTCACATTCAGGTTACCATACCAGGCAGTTATATTAAACTGTAAAATACTTTCTACTAGGCCCCTATATGCCATCTCAAGAATGTATTGACTGACCCCGAAACTCCTCCATTTTCTAATTCAAAACAACCGTTGGTTAGCTCTCTTAAAAATACTCTCTGAGTTAACATTAAAACTTAAAGTACGATCAATGATTGTACCCAAATACTTGAAATTGTCGACTACGTCCACAGGCCGACTGTTAAGTACAACAGGGTTGAAGTTACTGGCCCCTCTCGGTTTCGTTTGTATTATAAGTTCTTTTGTTTTAGTCACGTTAATTTCCAATTTAACAGTCTGACACCAGTCCTGCAGTAAAGTGACTTGGCTAAAGTAAGCTTCCTCATGTGCTGCATTATTTTCTGTGAGAAGTCCTACCAAGGCCATGTCATCAGCATATTTAAGTAAACTAACATTAGTGCTGTGCACAGTCATTTCATTTATATAAATAGAGAACAACAAAGGTGACAACACACAGCCTTGTGGTGCTCCAGTATTTATAACAAGCTCATCTGAGTAAACCCCATTCATTTTCACTCTCTGAGGGCGGTCAGTTAAGAAACTTCTAATCCAGTGAATGAGCCCACCATTCACATTCATCCTATGAAGTTGGTCTAAAAGAATGTCAATTTGCATAGTATTAAAAGCAGAAGTAAAATCAATGAAAAGAACCCGAGCAAACGATTTTGGTTTTTGCAAATGTTTAGCTATTTGATTTACAAGAGTAAGAGCTGCATCCTCTGTGCCCCTGTGTGGCCTATAGGCAAATTGAAGGGGGTCAAGTTGATTCTCAACAGAAGACATTAAATGGGCGCTGACCACCCTCTCCATACACTTAGCTAAGAGTGGAGTGAGTGCCACTGGTCTAAAGTCTCCAAGGGCTACAGCCTTCGAGACCTTAGGCACAGGTATTATTGTGGATTTCTTCCATGAATTTGGAAAAACACTTTTCATACATGTAAAATGTAGCACAAAGTGCTTTACATTTAAAAACAATTGACCCCCCATCACATAAATACATCCCCAGACGCCCACAGACACACACCCACCGACAACATCCACAGACACTGTCTCATACACACAATAAAACTAACATGTCACTGGGCACGGAAAAGCTGAATTAAACAGGTGGGTCTTGAGCCTGCTCTTAAAAATCTGAACGTTCTCTGCAGCCCTGAGGTCCGACGGCAGACTGTTCCACAGACGGGGGCCGTAGTACTGAAACAACGCTTCTCCGTGAGTGTGTGTCCTGACCTTGGGAATAGTCAAAAGGCCAGTGCCAGAGGACCTCAGGGTTCACGAAGGCTCATATGGTAAAAGCAGTTCAGAAAGATAAGAAGGCCCAACACCATTAAGACATTTAAAAACTAACAAAAGCACCTTAAAATCGATCCTGAAACACACAGGGAGCCAATGCAATGATCTTCAAACCGGTGTGATATGTGCCCGCCTTCTAGTCCTCGTCAGCACACGAGCGGCTGAGTTCTGTAACAGTTGAAGTAGAGAGATACTCTTTTTTGGAAGACCAGAAAGCAGGGCATTACAATAATCGACTGGTGATAAAAGCATGCATCAGCATCTCCGTGTTGGCCCGGGAGAGAATAGGGCGTACTCTGGCTATATTTTTGAGGTGATAAAAACCTATTTTAGTTGTATATTTAATATGTGGGATAAACCCAAGCTCAGAGTCAAAAATGACACCTAAGTTTTTCACTTGAGATGATGGATTTAAAGAAAGTTCCTGTATTTTGATTTTGATTTTGGGTTTCTCTCTCAGGGCCACCGGACCGATAATCAGAACTTCAGTTTTGTCATGGTTAAGCTGTAAAAAGTTCTCAGCCATCCAGGATTTTATATCTGAAATACAGTTAAAAAGTGCATCCATCGGACATGTGTCACCAGGGGGCAAGGAGATGTATAGCTGTGTATCATCAGCATAACTATGAAAATTGATTCCATGCCTCCTTATGACACCTGCAAGAGGGAGCATGTACAGATTAAAAAGAACAGGGCCCAATACTGACCCTTGAGGCACACCGCATGTCAATTCATGAATTTTTGAAGAGCATGTATCCATAGTTACCGTAAATGTTCTGTCTGTGAGATAGGAAGCTAACCAATTGTACACAGTACCAGATAGACCGACCAGGTATTTAAGTCTGTTTAAAAGAATAGCGTGGTCCACTGTATCGAAGGCTGCACTTAGATCCAGTAGCACTAACACTGAGAGGTTTTGTGAATCAAAGTTAGACCTGAGGTCATTTAAAATCTTCAGCAAAGCTGTCTCTGTACTGTGATTTGCCCTAAAACCAGACTGATGATCGTCAAGGATTTTAAAATTATTTAAAAAATTCATTTAGCTGAATAAAAACAAGTTTTTCTAAAATTTTACTTAAAAAATGGTAAATTGGATACTGGTCTGTAATTATTAAACACATAACAATCTAAATTGCCCTTTTTTCAGAACAGGCTTCACCAACGCTTGTTTAAAGGCAGCAGGGAAGACACCAGTCTGAAGAGAGCAATTCATCATGTTTAAAAGTTCATCTTTAAAAAAAGACATATAATGTTTTAAAAAAATGAAGTTGGGATTGGATCTAAGGCACATGTGGTGGGTTTTACTGTAGAGAAAACTCTATCAAGCATCTCAGCATCTACCAGGGCAAAACTATCCAGTGTTTCGTCAGGTGAGAGGACACATTCAGATGCAGCTAAAACCGCCTTTTGAGAAGATATAATACTACATCTGATAGTATGGATTTTGGCTCTGAAGTGGTCTGCAAACTCTTCACAAAGAGAGTCTGTTGAAATTCTCTGTGAGAGATTAAAATCAGGGTTAAGTAAATGATCAATAGTGGAAAATAGGACTTTAGGGTTATTGTTATTGTTGTTGATTATATTAGCAAAGTATGTGTTTCTTGAAGTCCTTAAGGCCTTATTATAGATTTTCAATTGCTTGCATAATATTTGATAATTTATTGTTATTTTATTTTTCCTCCATCTCCTTTCTGCCCCCCCCTACAATTTCTTTTCAGCTGTTTGATTTCATTATTTCTCCACGGGGGATTAGGTTTCGTCGATACCTTTTTTTGTTATTAGTGGAGCAATAGAGTCAAGACTTAATTTCAGTTTACTGTTAAAATGTTCAATAATGAAATCACAGGGTGCAGGTAAAATCAAAGGCGGAAATTTATCCAAAACCTTGACAAAGTTTGCAGCCACTTCAGAGGTTAGACAGCGTTTCCTCACAGTTCGCACCGTAGTGTCCCGATGAATAAAACTGGAGATATTAAAAAAACACACAGTAATGGTCGGAAACAGCCAGGTCGACAACAGAGGACACAGAGGTGGATAAGCCATAAGTAATGACAAGATCCAGGGTGTGTCCTCTGTTGTGAGTTGGCTGTATGACGTGTTGTGTAAAGTCCATAATGTTTAAAATATTTAAAAATTCCTGTGAGACGGTGTCTGAAACGTTTTCGATGTGTAGATTAAAGTCGCCAACTAAAATTATCTTGTCATAGGTAGTGTAGATGATGGAAACAAATTCTGAAAAATCTTTGATAAAAGCAGCGCATTTTTTTAGGTGGTCTATAGACAGTGACACATAAAATTGGGGGGACTATTAAAAACAATAGCGTGATATTCAAAGGTGGTGTACTGATCGAATATAATTTGTTTGCTGGTAAGTGAATTTGTAGTTATTGAAGCAGTACCACCACCTTTCCTACCACTTCTAACTGAAAATAAAAAATTAAAATCTGGTGGAGAGGCCTCAGTGAGAACAACTGGCGCATCGGTACCCAGCCACGTTTCAGTTAAAAATAAACAGTCAAGTTTATGGTCTAAAATCAAGTCATTAACAATAAAAGACTTGTTTAAAAGAGAACGGACATTTAAAAGAGCCATGTTAATGGTAACCATTGACGTTTCAGCTGTTGATGGTTGATGTTTTGGGAGTAATCTGAGGTTATTTGTATTTACAGTGTTAATAGGTTGATATGAATTTTGTTCTCTGATGGTGATAGTAACGGGAATAAATGAATTATTTGAGGGAAATTTCGGTCCAAGTCCAATAGTATGAGGGTGAATGTCAGTAATAAAATTAGATATGTAGGAACTGGGACCTGGAGGATGTCAAACTGTGACAGACGGGTCAGCATGTGAATTAAGTTTGGAACGGTGACAGAGTCGGATGCGGGAATGCTGTATTCCTACGCTGTATGCCATGTTTGCAGACAGCATACGGAGGCCCAAGGTGTTGAGATGAAGTCCGTCAGCCCCAAAAAGATGTCTCCTCTCCCATAAGACATCAAAATTGTCAATAAAGCCCACGCTGTGGGAGATACAGGCTGAGGAGAGCCAAGCATTCAGGCTCAGAAGTCTGCTGAACCGGTCCATTCCTCTCCCGCAGCTGGGGGTGGGGCCAGAAATGTAAACATCCACCTGTAACTGACGAAGTATACTGAAAAGGTGGAGGAAATCCTTTTTCAGCAACTCGGATTGTTGTTTATGTGTGTCATTGGTGCCTACATGAATTATTACTCTGTTAAACTGCGGGTGGGATCTCAGGATGTCGGGGATTTTTACCGTCATATCATTAACAGTGGCACCCTGAAACGACAGCGTGAGCGCTGCCCTCATCCATACGTTCCTCACATTAGAATCCCCGACAATGAGTGTGGTGAACGAGGGATCCCTCCGGTTACTAGAGAGGCCGGTGGTTCGCTCGCCATCCATGCCGTGCACATCAGGACACCGGGATATAATCTAGGGGATGGTGCAGTTGCCAGGCTATGAGAATGGCCGCCTGGTAGGTGAGACCGGTCCCGCTTTTGCTCCGTGGGCCTTTTGCTCCGAGGTGCCGGGGTAAAGTGCAACTCCCCGCGGCGTGTTTTGGCCGTAGCGGTGGGCATTCTACCGCGGCTCCAGGAGCAGGATGGTGCCGGGGACGCAGGACCCAGTGACGAAGTGGGAAGGCAAGGGTCAGCAGTCAGAGGAGGAAATTGTTCCAGATCCAGGGCATTGAACCTGTTTTCCAGCAATATGCCACTGGTGCAGGGAGAGCAAGATGGACGGCTCTCCCGGGTCATAGGCCTACAGTGGCCGTTCCGGGTCCCAACAACGGTCCACTGTTCCGGGTGGAATGGAGTGGAGCTAACCAAAGCCGTTGATCCTGGATAGTGAACGGTGTCAGCAAGGTCGGCTAGTAGCGGTGACCTGGGTTTTGCCGAGAAATACTGTATCCAGTTCTTGTTCACCCTTCTGGATTTCATACAGGGTGGATATTCTTTTCTCCAGCTCAATCACCTTCTGACTCAGGTTGATACAGCTATCGCAGCCAGTAAGAACCCCTTTAAGCTGTTGAGAACATACCTTTAACACCCTTCCTTGAAGGCCATCAGGCCCAGGGGTTTTATTTGGTCTAATTTTAGAGAGACACCTGGCCACTTCTTGTTCTGAAAGCTGTATATGTTCATAGCTACCAATCTGATCACAGGTAATACTACAGCCTATTTTTGGGTCTCTCACATCGTATCTTCCATAGAAGATGTTTAAATCATTAAC
This sequence comes from Perca schrenkii, assembly GCA_025617405.1. Taxonomy (NCBI): domain Eukaryota; kingdom Metazoa; phylum Chordata; class Actinopteri; order Perciformes; family Percidae; genus Perca; species Perca schrenkii. The sequence continues at coordinate 42,576,018 of CM046790.1, read as the reverse complement.
AAATTTGCCACAATCTGTCACATTTACACTTTGTTTTTTCACTCCCTACCCATCATTGTATTTAATCGCTCCCATGCTTGTTTTGCATTACCTGTACAAAATCTGTGCTCAACCTTATTCTTAAAATCTATTTTTGCTGTGGAAACTTTACGCTTAAATTCCTTCTCGGACCTTCCAAGAGGAGGGCGGCTTACTGACTTATATGCGTCTGGGATATTACCGAAGCATTGGTCCAATATACGAGTGGAGCGAGTGGGCGTGGTGACATACTGCTGCAGAGTGGGTAGATGAGGTGATAGCTGACATGTATTGAAATCCCCCAAGATAAAAACCGGCTGATCAGCCGATCGGGAGAGTGCAGCATTGAAGCTGTCAGTTATTATTTCCGCAGCTTCTTTATTATTTGGCCCTGGGACATAAACAAGAATAATGGTGATTTGCCCAAACTCCCGCGGTAGGTAAAACGGCCTGATAGATACAGACAGCAACTCATAGTCTCTAGTACATACTCTCTTGAGCACTTTGAATTGTGAGGCCCAAGCGCTGTCAATAAACATACAGAGTCCTCCCCCGATGGATCTTTGAGACGACACCTTATCACGATCCGCTCTTATAACTGTAAATCCCTCCATGTCAATGCATGTGCTGTCCTCATGGAGCCATGTTTCTGTGAAACAGAGCAAGTTGCTCCTTCTAAAGTCCTCCTCAAATCACAGTTCACAGGCACAGCTTTATTCCGTAGGGCAAGAAGAAATTCCCTCGAGTATGTAATCACTGGCGTCGTTCGCATCTGGTATTCACTTCCCTCATTATTCCCGGCCAGGGCAAAGTTTTCTCTTATGACAGCATATAGAGTGAATAAAATCACCACTGCCCGCAAGTAATCCATTTCCATGTTGCTTGACTCAAAGACGTAAACAAAACATACGTTGACAACACAATTAATCGTCGTAAATTCACAACAGCAAAAAAACAAACGGAGAAGCACAGGGTGGGCAGCTGTGCCGCGCCCCCAGCATGCAAATACCTGAACACCACATACACCGTAATCGCGATTTTTATTGTTGTAGTGTTATCAACAGTTTGTCCACCACTCAGTTTTATCAAGGGCCAAAGTGTTTTAAGGGGATTTGTGCTTACCGAAGGTTGTAAGTAAGTAAGTAAGTAAGTAATTTATTTGATATAGCACCTTTCACAGACAGAGTCACAAAGTGCTTCATACAAAAGACATTTGATTAAAAAACATTAAAATCCAAAACAGAAACTAAACAAGCAACAATATATGCAGTTTGAGTGTAGCCTCACTCCCTCATCTCTGTCCCTCTTCTCCTGAGTCTCCCCCACTGTGCATATGCCACTGCTGCCGACACCACTATCATCGGCAACGGGAGTTGATGAAGGTCTTGCTACTGCCGAAAACATGTCTTTTCGCTTTTTTCTATTATTTGAGCCGCTTGGGTAACTTTGTTTCATTTTGGCATTTAGACCATTGACATAAAAGAAAGGTTTAGACTCGTCTTGCTCCGTCTCTGTGTACTTCCCATTTCTCCTGTCACTTTGTGTTTATCTTATGCGCTGCTGCGCACTGTTACGGACTAGTCCATTTCATTGTGAAAGTGGGGGGTGTTGACCTCTCTCAGCTGCTGGGGGCGCTGATCTGCCAATTCCCCACACAGTGAAATTATAGAAAACAGGAAAACACTTTGCGGCGCAGAGGATTTTTTTTTTTTTTTTTAAGTTCTCGTGCCGCCCCCCATGTGACATGAAAAAATGCCACCCCAGGCAGCTTTCCCGTACCAAAAACCGCCACTGCCTTCAGGTACAAATACTCCTACACAAGACACTTCCAGCCTTAGTGAAAACCTTCTTCAGATGCAATACATATGCCTATCTTCTCAGAGATACCTGGATTTCATTACTGGATCCACACAACCTCCCCAAAGGTCCGCTACATTCTCCAGAAATCTCAAAAAGATTGAATCTCTCATTATATATTTTCGTTCTTCCTCAAGGATCCCTGGAAAGCAACTGTAGCCTTCTCAAAGCAGCAAATCCTTCAAGGCCCACTTCTAAAACTTTATTGAGGACCACTGGAACTTCTTCAAGTAGCCCTCAAACCTCAAAAATAAATTAAACATCCTCAGGATCCATCCATCTTCGTCCGCTTATCCGGTGTCAGGTCGCGGGGGGAGCAGCTCCAGCAGGGGACCCCAAACTTCCCTTTCCCGAGCAACATTAACCAGCTCTGACTGGGGGATCCCGAGGCATTCCCAGGCCAGGTTGGAGATATAATCCCTCCACCTTGTCCTGGGTCTTCCCCGAGGCCTCCTCCCAGCTGGACGTGCCTGGAACGCCGCCCAGGGGGCATCCTTACCAGATGCCCGTACCACCTCAACTGGCTCCTTTCGACGCTAAGGAGCAGCGGCTCTACTCATGGATGACTGAGCTTCTCACCCTATCTCTAAGAGAGACGCCAGCCACTCTCCTGAGGAAACCCATTTCGCCCACTTGTACCCTGGATCTCGTTCTTTCGGTCATGACCCAGCCTTCATGACCATAGGTGAGGGTAGGAACGAAAACTGACCGGTAGATTGAGAGCTTTGCCTTCTGGCTCAGCTCTCTTTTTGTCACAACGGTGCGATAAATTGAATGTAATACCGCCCCCGCTGCGCCGATTCTCCGACCAATCTCCCGCGAACAAGACCCCAAGGTATTTGAACTCCTTCACTTCGGGTAAGGACTCATTCCCTACCTGGAGAAGGCACTCCATGGGTTTCCTGCTGAGAACCATGGCCTCCGATTTAGAGGTGCTGATCCTCATCCCAGCCGCTTCACACTCGGCTGCGAACCGATCCAGTGAGTGCTGAAGGTCACAGGCCGATGATGCCATCAGGACCACATCATCTGCAAAGAGCAGCGATGAGATCCCCAGCCAACCGAACCGGAACCCCTCCCCACCCAGACTACGCCTTGATATCCTGTCCATAAATGTTACAAACAGGATTGGTGACAAAGCGCAGCCCTGGCGGAGGCCAACCCTCACCTGAAACGAGTCTGACTTACTGCCGAGAACCCGGACACAGCTCTCGCTTTGGTCGTACAGAGATTGGATGGCCCTGAGAAGAGACCCCCTCACCCCATACTCCTGCAGCACATCCCAAAGTATCTTCCGGGGGACCCGGTCATACGCCTTCTCCAAATCCACGAAACACACGTAGACCGGATGGGCATACTCCCAGGCTCCCTCCAGGATCCTTGCGAGAGTGAAGATCTGGTCCATTGTTCCATGACCAGGACAGAATCCACATTGTTCCTCTTCAATCTGAGGTTCGACTCAGGATACTTTTCCTTAATGGATCTCCTTGCGGGCCAAAAGACATTCACCGAGGTCTCGAAGAAACTCCTCTTCTCTTCGTTTAGAATATTATCATTGTTGTATTGTATCATGTTGTTTATGGCTGCAGCATAGGCTAAGTGCCCAAGAAAAATGTCCCACCTTGTGAGACAATAAAGTTAAGATTGATCTTGACAACAGTATTGACATTTTTCACAATTTTCTGACATTTTATAGACCAAACAACTAATCCATTAATCCAGATTTATCAACTGTGAAAATAGTTAGTTGCAGCCGTAATCCTGACAATCTTATATGTTTTACTAACCTCTCACCTGTCTGTCTGTCTGTCTGTTCTCTTCTCTCCAGGATGTATTGATGGTGTGGTAGGTGTGGCAGCTCGAGTGGCTTTAGTCCAAGCACCATGGCTCACCTTAGAGGAAGAGCCGAGCCCAGATCTGACCAATCACATCGCAGGACTGGAGGCCATGCTGAGTGAGATGCAGCTGAGGGTGAGACAGGACCAGAAAGAGAAAACACTTTCTGTTTAGATTAAACATGACAAAGTTCCTGTCTGAAGGTAGAATTGATTCTCACCAGGGCAGAGAGCTTGTTGAGGCGTGTCTGGTACCCAACGGAAGTGTTTGTCTGAAAACAGGATTGGTGACTCTAAGTGCAGACCTGGTGGAGGCCAACACCCCCTTGGAACAAGTTTGACTTACTGCCGAGAACTGCTCTCCGTTGTTCCACAACCAGGGCGGAATCGGCATTGTTCCTCTTCAATCTGAGTTTGACTAGTGACCGAACCCTCCTTTTCAGCACCTTGGAGTAGACTTTACCAGGAAGGCTGAGAAGTGTGATACCCCTGTAATTGGCACAAACGTGAACACCCGAGCATAAAAATAGTCTGATAAATTCTGTGGATTTTCATTCTGAATCACCACTGAAAACTGTAAAACAAAACACAAATCTGCTGATTACGTTTGGGTCTGGTTATCAGGTGACTAATGGACTACTGACCTCTGCGTCGTCCATTGATTCCTGATAATGTACTCCTCATCGGGCAATACCCTTACGTACCTCATGTATTGGGGAGGGTTTGTTCCTGATGAGTATTTGTCTAAATGTTCTGCAGGTTCCTGTGGCGTTCTGGGCGGTGGAGGCGACCCAGCCGGCTTGGGCTGAAGCTCACGACGAACGGGACGAACCGGACGTCACCCTGGAGGAGCTGATGGAGGTCGAGGTTGTCTCCAATAACAAGATGGCCGCATGCTGCCAGCCAGCGTGCTGCGGACTGGGCTGTGTCGGGTAGAGGAGGCGTTGTCATGACTTACTGACAACATTACAGGATAGTAAGAATAAGAAAACAAAGACTGTCCAACATACATTAACCCTCATGTTGTCCTCGGGTCAGGGTTTGACCCATTTTAACGTTTCTATATCAGAAATATGGGTTTCTTCAAACAAACTGCCCAAAAATAATATGGATGGTTACATAAAACGATATTCAGGGCCGGCCTGTAACGTAGGGGCGCCGGCAGTCCACCAGCAAAGTTAAAGGTAATAAGAAGAATACAACAAAGCAACAAAAACAGGTGAAATGTTGCCTAGGGTCTCTGAGGATAGTAATAATAAAACAACAAAGACTGTCCAATTTACTTTATAACTCATGTTGTCATCGGGTCAGATCGTGACCCATTTACAAAGGTTCTATATCAGAAATATGGGTTTCTTACAAACTGCCCAAATATGTAACAATCAGTCAACAAACATTCCTATTATCATAACTATTAGTCAAAATAATTCAAATGTTCTGCTTATTTAGGTATGTTTCATATAAATTAGTTGTTTTTTTTTACCATGAATTCCATAAATACGTGTACCATAGTAGTAATAGGTTGGAATGAAGTTGACCAGAAGATGTAACACAGAACTGGGGGAGGAGTTATACTTTATGCTTTATAAACAGAAAACAGAAGACACTACGAGGGTACCAAGTCCTTGGTACCGGATGGCCGTCTGATTTCTGATTTGAGACTGTATTACTAAAGGCCAAATCATTCAAGGCAAGAATCCAATGATGGACATTTTAATATTTCCTTTAATAGCATAAAGGGCAGCTTTGTTGCACAACAGTGGCTTCCAAACTTCTTCATATCATCGACTCCTAAAAAACATTTAACAATCTGTAAAAAGCTGAGGATCAGCTGAGTGATTAGGAACAGTCAACTAGCAGGAAATATATAAATATCATAAACTAATACTAGAGCTGCAGAGATGAATGGATTAGTCATCAACTATTAAATTAATTTCCAACTATTCTGATAAATCCATGAATCTGTTTGAGTCATTTTTGATGATAAAACAGGTAAACTAGTGTGATGTCAGCTTGTTAAATATGAATATGTTCTAGTCTCTTCTCTCTTCTGGGACAGGAAACTCAAGATCTTTGAGTTGTGATGTCATCTTGGACTTTTTCAAATAACTGATCTGTGCCTCCAGAAGATCAACTCGAGCTGCAGCCACAGGTTATTTTATTTGACTCCCTCTAAGCTTAACAGGATGCTGACCAGTGTTGTGGAAGTTACTTTTAAAAAGTAGTGTTTGCTCGTTACTCGTTACTTCTTTAAAAAGTAATCCTTTACTTTACTTAGTTACTCCCTATGGAAAGTAACTTTTTACTTTACTTGTTACTTTTACGTTACTTTTAAAAGCAGTTGTCTCTGGCAGAGACTGAAGTTAATTATACAAAAGCTATCTTTGACCATAAAGCCAATCTCTGGTTTATCAGTGAAGTGTCTGAACTAGACTACACTGCAGATTCTCTCCTCACAGAGGGACGGCCGATTCATTATGAAAGAGTCCAGCGCGGGTCGAATGCACATCGGCAGGTCATCGGCGTTACACGGTGTTAATGTGTAATGTCCATATCTACTTGTAGTACTGGTCGCGCAGCCACGATGGTCCGTGCATTGTCATAGACACATGCAGCCTCTTTTCTGGAAGTCCTTGCGTGTCTGTGCGACCGACACAAGTCCACAGCGGTCCGCTGCGTGTAGCCTAGTCTATGTATGAGCCCATCTCCACCACTGTGTGTAGCCTAGTCTATGTATGAGCCCATCTCCACCGCCTCCATCTGTGAGGTTGTCAGCTTGGTGTCTGCCTGGCGTGCTCTGTTTGTAGGACGGCCAATTTAACCGCCAGTCCTCAGCGATGTAGTGGCATGGGTCACATAGCTCTCCGCTCAGAGCGCCGCCACAAAGCTAAAAACGCTCTCAAAAGTTAGCTAGCGTTCTGCAGCATTGCTCCGCTACTACCAGCCTCTGTCACGTCCGTGTGGAGCTCGTGAGCGCCCTCAATTACCTATTTGTGAGGGTAAAATAAAATACAATTTTTCGCTGCGAAGGCTTGAACGGTCTTCTGGAACACCTCCACCCGACCAGCGGGCGCTTGTTGGTTTGTTATCGGCCTCAGCAGGCGAGGGGGGCGGCTATAGGAAGTAGAAGGATCCGGTCCGGGCTGCTAGCCTGGCTAAGGAAACTACCACACAATTCGCCACTGCAGAGACTCATATTCACCAACGACAGCGCACAAATGGATATATATGCTACAAATACACATGGAACTGCTGCGTGATGATTATTACCGGAGCCTGGCTGAACACTCTCACTCATCCCAGACGGCAGCTAGCAGCTAAGAGGGTAGGTGAATTTAAACAATGGCTAAGTTGCTAAATGCATCTTGTTGTCATGTAAGGGCCCTGTTCATGTTGCACAGACATTTTAATTGCATTTTGTGTCTGTTAAGAGGCACAAAGGCACTCTTTATCTTATGCCCCCATAACTGTCGTTAGCTGAGTGGGAGCTCTCGGCATTAGCTGCAGCAGCTCCGTGTTGCTAGCACCAATTCAGCTCGTTCTTTTTGCTATCGGCAGTACTCATATACATATAGCAATCAAGATTAACGGAAAAATTGCCCGGAGTTCTCCTTTAACTGAACAGCTTCAGAGTCATTACAGTGGTTATAGGACTGTTAGCACCTGTGAGCGGAAAAACCACCCCCAAATTTAAGACCTTTGAAAGCAAAATGTAATACTTTACATGTCATATTTTATTTTACCATATCTGAGATACATAGATCTTTTAGGTGAACGCACACACACAGTCAGTGTTTGTGCTGAATTAAGAACTTTATTGATACAACGATGTGAACAAACATAAAAATATTGTACAAACACAGAAGACAAACAGAATAAGAAGAAGAAGGATAAAAGGTGGAGTCTTCATTTCTGGAAGGTCGAGTGTAGATGAGCTTTAAAGGCTGAAAGAAACAAAACAGCCATTAGAAACTACAACTCCCATCAGATCTCAGGGCAGCGGCCAGAAACTACAACTACAACTCCCATCAGACCTCAGGGCAGCGGCCAGAAAATGTTCTGTGTTCCTTAAAGGAATACGCCACCGTTTGTTGAAATAGGGCTTATCATGGTCTACCCTGGCTGTAGATAGGTGGGCCAACGCATTTTTTGTCTCAGTGCAAGTAATTCGGTTGTTTTTTGTCGGCTCACAACATGCTAACTGGCAACATAGAATTCCATTCACTATGCTAAGCCAACTAGCGGCGGTGCTGAACCAGACTAAAACAATGCTACCTATCTACAGCTAGGGGAGACCGTGATAAGCCCTATTTCAACAAACTGTGGCGTATCCCTTTAACCCTTGTGTTGACTTCGGGTCACATTGACCAGTTTTCAATAATTTGTTTGTTTATGTATGCATGTTTGATAAAATATGGGACGTAGAAATAAGCACTGAAAATGTGTAGAAGAAAAATTTTACAATCTAAAAGTTGGAAAAAAAACTGAAAAAAGGCCATCAAAAAGAAAGTAGACACAAGCTGTTTTGCAGACGTTTGTTTCTGTATTTATTGTTTATTTGTTAGTAATGTTTAATATGTTTGTGTGTGAACCAAGTTAACTACTGCAGCATTAAACTGACTTTATTAAATCTTATGTCACATTATGTCATTCTATTCCTGTTTCTATGTTCACTCTCAGCCCATTTACATGTTATTATCCAGTGACATTTGTTTTCCTACTTTGTTATTTCATGTTTAATAGTTCGATACATAATTTATATTAAATACACTGTATGTAGGCCGTATATAGATGTACATTATCCTCAGAGTATATTTCTTGTATTTTCTGTGTGTGTTTTCTGTGTGTGTCCTTGTAACTTGCTGCTGTAACAGTAATTCCCCAGTTCTGGGATCATGAAGTCTATAAGTCTCTCTGATGTCTCACCTTCCTGGTTGTTCCAGAGTTCAGCAGCCGTCGTGTTCAGAGGACTCTCGTTGTTCGGCTCTGAAACAAAAACCAGATTCATTTAACACCTCCGTTCCGCTTAGGATGAAATGTAATGACAACTTCACTTCATAAAAAGGGAATCAGAATAAGAGTCCTGGAACAGATCAGACTTGTGGGTGTGTTTTAAGGTGGTGTGAGAGTCCCGTACAGGAAACCTCACTGCCTCTCTCTCTCGCTCGCTCTCTCATGCTCTCGTAAACATCCAGATTTATAAAACAGGAACTGTTTGCTTTTATGTAATCGGTCGCGTTTTTCAAAATGGTTACCTCCCAGCAGACTCTGGATGGACAGATCTATAAACGCTGAGTCAGTGTTACCTCCTAGCACACTCTGGATGGACAGATCTATAAACGCTGAGTCAGTGTTACCACCTAGCAGACTCTGGATGGACAGATCTATAAACGCTGAGTCACTGTTACCTCCCAGCAGACTCTGGATGGACAGCAGGATGGAGCGGACATCGTACAGCGCAGACCATTTGTCTTTCAGGATGTCCAGACAGATGAAGCCCTGCTCGTCCACGTTGGGATGGAAACACGAAGTGACAAACTTCACACGGGGAGCCTGGTACGGGTAACCGGCGGGGAACTCCAGAGACAGGCGGTACCGGAGACCCTCGTACACCTGAGAGACAGAGAGGGACAGAGAGACAGACCGGTTGAGAAGGTGATTGGCCGCCATCTGCCATCTCTCCAGGACGCGGAGGCGGGCAGGAAAGATTGTAGCCAATCCCCCCTGAGGCAGCAGGCAGCCTCTCCAACAAGTCCCACGGGCCCCCACTGACGGGGTGGGTCTATACGTACCGTCCCCTGAGCGCCGTTAATCGTCCCGACCCATTTGAAGAGATTATCTGATTCTGGAAACGCTGAGATCCCATGGTCACCTGACATCTGCATCATCAGACAGACAGACAGTGAGGGAGACAGACAGATGAAAGGATGTCTTCAGAGACAGACTCTCTTATATCAAATCTTAAGTGTATAAACTCACCATCAGAGTCATGAGCTCCTGCTGCAACCTGCCGACACACAAACACACACACAGTTAGAGACACACACACACACACACACACACACACACACACACACACACACACAAACAGAGTATGAAGTTGAAATATTTTAACTTCTTGAAGAGTTTAGATGGTCCTGATGTTAAACAGAAGAGATTGGAGCTGTCTGTAGCTACTCATTACTGACAGAGAGCAGACCCAGAAGGAAGAGAGGAAGGTGGACAACCTGGTAAGTTCTGAAGGTATCCAGTGTTTCAGACCCCCGAGAACCCCCCCTCAACAGGCTAGAAAAATCTCTTTAAGGCCAAAATTACTTGAATATCCGTTGCATTTCCCCTGTATTTATTCTGCAGAGTGGAGAGTCCACGATGGAGGCAGCTGTTAGTCTAACAGCAGTCGAGTCCGTTAACTAAAATGATCAATCAGTTGAAACAAACAGGATGTGTAGCGAAGGACACGCTAACCTGCTAATGGATTTTGGGTCTTTATCGGAGCTGGAGCAGAGAATATTCAGTTCTAACAGATCATGAGATCAACAAACTGAAGGAATCAATAAAATAACTTTAAACGTCATGTTGTCAGTTCAAAGACCAGACTCTGGGTGAGAAAACTAACTGACTGAGAGACCAGTTACCAGGATGTAACTCTGTCAGTCTGTCAGTTACAGAGAGAGACAGACGGGTCCTCTCACCGTTTGGACACGGAGCTCCTGGCTGCGCTGCCTCCACTCTCGCTGCCTTTCAGAGCCGCCGACGATGAAGCTGCTGCAGCCGCTGGGTCCATGTTCTGGGAGGAGGCCATGTTACTGCTGCAGAGAGACAGACAGGTCAGAGAGAGAGACAGGTGGTTCTTCAGCTGTCTGAAGTCAGAAAGAGATGAAACTGTTATATTCAGGGTTTATTATTATTATTATTATTATTATTATTATTATACATTCACAGCACATTTAAACACAACTTCAGCTGCTGCGGCTGTCTTTTATACAGACACAGGAGAGGCTAGAGACAGACAGGTCAGAGTAGGGCTGGGCAGTATAATCAATATTATATTGATATCGTATTAGATTTTGGATATCATAATATATGACGACATAAGTGTTGTCTTTTCCTGGTTTTAAAGGCTGCATTACAGTAAAGTGATGTACTTTTCTGACCTTACCTCTAGCTGTTCTATTATTTGCCTTTTCCCCACTTAGACATTATGTCCACATTACTGATGATTATTGATCTAAAATCTAAGTGTGAAGATAAAGAGAGCAGAAAGAAAAGAAAGCACTGATTGTCAACCCTAGAATAATATTGATATATCGAGGTATTTGATCAAGAATATTGTGATATCTGATTTTCTCCCCATCGCTGAGCCCTAACTCAGAGAGACAGCTGCTGCCTTTAATACAGACACACAGCAATATATCATATATAAATATATATCAGAAATAAATATCTCAGGAGAGGCTAGTTCCTAGTTCTGGGTTCATTACAATAGACATAATCCATAAAGACCAGTGTGGTTTAAGGAGAGTTGGTTAAGTTAAACTATTTTAAACAGAACAGATTTGTTGATCAAGACAGAGTTGGATATGATATGTAATACATGGGACTTCTATAATACATTGAGGTTACTGTTTATAGTTTAGTCTTCACGTGTTTAACGTCACCATACATGACAAAACAGACTAAATTAATTAACATTATAGCTAGCGGTTTAACTGCTCAGACTCTCGGTTTCTCTCGGTAGCTGTCGGATGTATCACAGAATGAAGAGTATTTACCGGTTAAACTGTAAAATACAGCCCGGTGTTAACGGTGTTAAAACGGTCGGTAACCCAGTAAACAAAACGGTGTTTTAGCTTCATGCTAACGGTAGTTAGCGTTAGCTCCGCCGGCTAACTGCAGGTTAGCACCGCCGGCTAATGGATTATAGCTCCGCTGTTAGCCTGTTTCTGCTCTAAAGCAGAGACGTGAAGAGCTTCTACAGGTACACAGGTAAATAACACAGGTAAAGTTAGAGTTACACAAGGAACAATCCTCCAGCCGGGACTCGCCGGGACTCACCGGGTGTTTGTCGGGATGATAGCGGGCCGAACTGCTGCTTTTCTCGGATTCAAACTGAAGTCGCTCCCGCCCCCCGGTTTAAACTGGCTCTTCCTCGCTCTCACAGCCAATCAGCGCCCGACGTTCAAAAACAAACCAACTCCTGCTAACCAATGAGGACCGCGTGGACAGAGAGTACAGCAATGCCATTGGACAGCGGGAAACATCCGGAAATACATGTCGCAGAGTTTGATTATTTATTTATTTTTATTTTTTTTAACGTGAAAGTTTTTTTAGTTTTTTTTAAACTTTATTGAAGAAAGTAGACATACATTAGGAAGGAACGTCTTCTGTACAAACGAGCCAGGGGGTTACTAAGGAGAACAAAACCAAAACAAAGCAAGAAAAATTCATACAAATATTTTGTAAAGCTTACAAAGGTCATATGATCGAACAGCTTTTTTGTTTTTTACAGGTAGAAATGGAACAAATTTATTGTTTAATATTGGCAGCCAGCTCCAAAAAGCTTGACGTCTTTTTCAAAAACTTTGAATTATGTAAATAAAATTTGGTTCACACATCACATAATACTCGGAATGAAGCTTTCTATCATACTGAATGAATCCAAACAATACATTTTTCCAAAGTAATATGAATTGAGGGTAAATGTGAACAGCAATGAAATGTTATTTGAAATTAAATTATTCTTTTTCTACTGTTGTATATTGTGCCTTGTTTGTGTTTATTGGTTCGTTGCTTTTGGAGCATGTTAAGCACTTTGGTCAACTGAGGTTGTTTTTAAACGTGCTATATAAATAAAATTGAACTGAACTGAACTGAACTGAAATGTGATAATCTGCTCCAAAGTCTCTTGGTATATTGGCAAGACCAAAATAAATGTACCAGTGTTTCATTTAGTTATCCACAAAAAGTACAGCTGATATCAATGTCCTTTTTCATTTTCTGCAGATAATGGTTAGGTGGATAAAATCTGTGAAGCATTTTGAAAGAGATCTCTTTAATTTTGTTGGTTAAGAAGAACTTGTGTGGCAATAGCCAAACCTTTTCCCAACAAATATTCTCAACATATGAAGACCAGTATACGATAAAGCAGCAGGCGTACTCTTAACGTCTTGTTGAAAGAGTTGACTAATCGCCTTATTCTTACTTTTAGCTTGTAGTGAAAAACAGATATTTCCAACAGTTGTTTCTTTCACATTTAACAGTACAGGGTGATCACCAACTCCATTAAAACCTTTAAAGAGTGCAACGACAGCTGAAGGTATTGCATCATAAACAATAAAGAACTCCTTGGGAGAGACAGGGATGGCGTAGTGAGGAATAAACTCAACATAGTTATAGAGCTGACCACGCTGGTTGAGTAATTGGCTTAGAAGCAATATGTTGTTGTCAACCCACTGCTGAAAGAAAATGGATTTATTTTTATACAAAATATATCTGTTGTTCCAAATACAAAACCTATGAGGAGAGAAATTATGCTTGTAAATCAAAGACCAAGCCAGCAGCATTTGTTTACGAAATGAAGAAAGTTTAAGAGGAATTTTGTCAATATTATAGGTACATACCAATAAAAACTGGACTCCACCAACTGAGGAAAAGACATATTCAAAATTCCACAAGGAAGTTGGACACTTTAAGTAACATTTAATCCAATTAATTTTGAAAGTGTTATTTAAAGTATTAAAGTCCAGGAAACTGAGACCACCTTTACTGTACTCATTCATTAAAACAGACTTTCTCAGATAGTGAGTGTGGTTTTTCCACACAAAATCATATAGAACTTTGTCTATAGTTTTACACATTTGTTGATCTACATATAAAGTGTAGCGTATGTTAATCTTGATATTCCTTCAGCCTTCGAGAGTAGAATCCTGCCTTTTAATGATAAGTCACGTAAAAGCCAAAGGTTGAATTTCTTTCTTGTTTTTTCAACAATGGGAGTGAGATTATTCTTGCATCTTTGGAGTTCATTTTTATCAATAACAAGCCCTAAATAATTAATACTATTTTTCACAGGAATATTAGAGATCATCAACATCACAATCCTTAAGTGCTAGTCATTCACATTTTTTAAGATTTAAACGGAGACCAGAAGCTTTACTAAACACTTCTAATATAGAAATTGCTAGAGGAACCTGGGAGCTGTCTTTTAAAAACAGTGTGATGTCATCTGCCAGTTGACTTAAAATAATTCTCTTATCAGCGATGTAAATGACCACATTTAAAGGAGAACTCCGGGCAATTTTTCCGTTACTCTTGATTGCTATATGTATATGAGTACTGCCGATAGCAAAAAAAACGAGCCGAATCGGTGCTAGCAACACGGAGATGCTGCAGCTAATGCCGAGAGCTCCCACTCAGCTAACGACAGTTATGGGGGCATAAGATAAAGAGTGTCTTTGTGCCTCTTAACAGACACAAAATGCAATTAAAATGTCTGTGCAACATGAACAGGGCCCTTACATGACAACAATGTGTGACATGCACCTACGACACCAAAACAAATTCCTTGTATGTGTAAAAAATGTACTTGGCAATAAAGCTTTTCTGATTCTGATTCTGAAGATGCATTTAGCAACTTAGCCATTGTTTAAATTCACCTACCCTCTTAGCTGCTAGCTGCCGTCTGGGATGAGTGAGAGTGTTCAGCCCGGCTCCGGTAATAATCATCACGCAGCAGTTCCATGTGTATTTGTAGCATATATATCCATTTGTGCGCTGTCGTTGGTGAATATGAGTCTCTGCAGTGGCGAATTGTGTGGTAGTTTCCTTAGCCAGGCTAGCAGCCCTGGACCGGCATCCTTCTACTTCCTATAGCCGCCCCCCTCGCCTGCTGGTGGAGGTCTTCCAGAAGACCGTTCAAGCCTGCGCGGCGAAAAATTGTATTTTATTTCACCCTCACAAATAGGTAATTGAGCACTGTAGTGGTTATGACCATAACTAAAAACTCAAAAGCCTCTTCGATGTGTTCAATATCTTCTGTATTCTCCATAGTTACGTTACTCTAAGCTTCTTCCCTTGTGAACACCTCCGATCGTCACTTTTCACACACTACGCTCCTCCAACCTGCAGTGTGTTATTTACCTTTTTCACGCTACAGCTGAATTCCCACGGGACTTCAGCGCGAGACTACAGCTAGCAGTCTAAAACACTATTTTACTGTACAGGGCATAAACATAATTTGGTCCGTTTCCATGTAGTTACATAGTCAATAATATGGTCATAACCACTACAGTGCTCAATTACCTATTTGTGAGGGTAAAATAAAATACAATTTTTCGCCGCGAAGGCTTGAACGGTCTTCTGGAAGACCTCCACCAGACCAGCAGGCGCTTGTTGGTTTGTTATCGGCCTCAGCAGGCGAGGGGGGCGGCTATAGGAAGTAGAAGGATCCGGTCCGGGCTGCTAGCCTGGCTAAGGAAACTACCACACAATTCGCCGCTGCAGAGACTCATATTCACCAACGACAGCACACAAAATGGATATATATGCTACAAATACACATGGAACTGCTGCGTGATGATTATTACCGGAGCCTGGCTGAACACTCTCACTCATCCCAGACGGCAGCTAGCAGCTAAGAGGGTAGGTGAATTTAAACAATGGCTAAGTTGCTAAATGCATCTTGTTGTCATGTAAGGTCCCTGTTCATGTTGCACAGACATTTTAATTGCATTTTGTGTCTGTTAAGAGGCACAAAGACACTCTTTATCTTATGCCCCCATAACTGTCGTTAGCTGAGTGGGAGCTCTCGGCATTAGCTGCAGCAACTCCGTGTTGCTAGCACCGATTCAGCTCGTTTTTTTTGCTATCGGCAGTACTCATATACATATAGCAATCAAGATTAACGGAAAAATTGCCCGGAGTTCTCCTTTAATGTGTTCACACAAAAGTTGGGCTGCAAGCAAAAAAAGATAGGGAGATATAGGGCATCCTTGCCGAATTCCACGTTTGATTTCAAATCTGGACGAGGACCCATTTTTAAGTTTAAGGGAGCAATTTGCATTATTGTAGAGAGTTTTGATCGCATTACAAAAGAAAACCCCAAAGCCAAACTTCTTAAGTGAATGATAGAGAAAATGATGCTCGACAGTATCAAAAGCCTTGAAAAAGTCTAAGAAAAACACGAAGCTGTCATCTGAAATTAAATATGAGTAGTCAACTAGGTCTAATGTTTTGGAGATATGCCTATTGGGCATAAATCCTGATTGTGTTTCATCAATTATAGAGTTTAACACTTTTTTTTATTCTTCTAGCAAAGATCAAGGCCAAAATTTTATAATCATTATTTAATAGACAAATTGGAATATATTTTTTTTTTTATCCAAAACCAAACTTTAAGAAACTCAACGTGATCCGTGACGTAATTACATGTGACTCTGTGAGGGGCGGAGCCAGACGTTCATCACTCAGTATGTTTACATGTAATCATAATATATATATATATATATATATATATATATATATATATATATATATATATATATATACATACACATACATATATGTACACACACACACACACACACACACACACATACACACAGTGTGTCTCTCTCTCACACACACACACGCACACACACACACACACAGGACTGTATGTTATTTTGTTCTTGTAAACCTGTAAACAGAAGAAGAATATAGTTATATTTTTGGTCAAGTTGAAAGCTGTAATATGATAAAATAACAGGTGCTGGCTAACACCAGTAGGAGGCAGTAATGCGACATGTAGGATGCTAAGTGGCCTAAAGCCCTAAAGGAGAAGGAGAAGAAGGAGAAGAGTTCCCAGTTGATCCTCCGCTCAGACCGGAGAGAAGAGAACATAGATATATAGATATATATATGTATCTATATCTATGAGAAGAGAAGATGAACGCGCCTCCCGCCTTCGAGTCGTTCCTTCTGTTTGAAGGAGAGAAGAAGATCTGCATCACCAAAGACACCAAGGTCCCAAACGCCTGTCTGTTCACTCTGAATAAGGAGGACCACACGCTGGGGAATATCATCCGAGCGTAAGAGCTAACAGGCTAACAGGCTAACAACAACACAATGCTACCAGCAGGCTAGCTGTGCTAACAGCACAATGGTACCAGCAGGCTAACAACACAATGCTACCAGCAGGCTAACAACACAATGCTAACAGCAGGCTAGCTGTGCTAACAACACAATGCTAACAGCAGGCTAACAACACAATGCTAACAGCAGGCTGACAACACAATACTACCAGCAGGAGTATGTTCTGTTGTAACAGCAGTCTGGTTGTAGATTGAGATTCTCTTCACCTCCTGTACCGGGGTGTTCACAATAAGAGCTGCTTTCTGATTACCGGTATGTAAAAACCTCACATCCTGACTCTCTCTCTGTGTGTGTGTCTCTGTCTGTCCCTGTGTGTGTGTGTGTGTGTCTTTGTGTCTGTCCCCGTGTGTGTGTGTCTCTGTCTGTCCCTGTGTGTGTGTGTGTGTGTGTGTCTTTGTGTCTGTCCCCGTGTGTGTGTGTCTCTGTCTGTCCCTGTGTGTGTGTGTCTTTGTATCGGTCCCTGTGTGTGTGTGTGTCTCTGTGTCTGTCCCCGTGTGTGTGTGTGTATGTGTCTCTGTCTGTCCCTGTGTGTGTGTGTCTCTGTCTGTCCCTGTGTGTGTGTGTCTTTGTGTCGGTCCCTGTGTGTGTGTCTCTGTGTCTGTCCCTGTGTGTGTGTGTGTCTCTGTCTGTCCCTGTGTGTGTGTGTGTGTGTCTCTGTCTGTCCCTGTGTGTGTGTGTCTTTGTGTCTGTCCCTGTGTGTGTGTGTGTGTCTGTCCCTGTGTGTGTGTGTCTTTGTGTCGGTCCCTGTGTGTGTGTGTCTCTGTGTCTGTCCCTGTGTGTGTGTGTCTCTGTGTGTCTGTCCTTGTGTGTGTGGGTGTCTCTGTCCCTGTGTGTGTGTCTGTCCCTGTGTGTATATGTGTGTGTCTCTGTGTCTGTCCCTGTGTGTGTGTGTGTGTCTCAGTCAGCTGTTGAAGGATCCTCAGGTTCTGTTTGCTGGTTATAAAGTTCCTCATCCTCTGGAACACAAAATCGTCATCAGAGTGCAGACAACACCGGACTACAGTCCACAGGTAACGCATTCACACACACTCACTCACACACACACAGACAGACACACACTCACACACTCACTCAGACTGATGCGTTTTATCTTGACAGGAGGCGTTTACGAACGCCATCACTGACCTGATCAGCGAGCTGTCTCTGCTGGAGGAACGCTTCAGAGTCGCTATCAAAGACAAACAGGAAGGCATCGAGTGATGATGTCACTTCCTGTCTCACTATGGGTTGTTTTGTAAATAAAGTGTGTGATGTCACAGCACGCAGTGTTTGGAGTTTTTAATTCTATTTATTTTATTTAAAAACAGCAGGAAGAAATACAGTGGAACAATGAGCCAATCAGGTGTCAGCGTCTCTCTGAGCCAATCAGAGGTCGGCGTCTCTCTGAGCCTCCATGGCTCTCTGCATCTTCTCCACCATCCACAGGGGGACGGAGAACGGCTTCAGCTCCGACATCTGGATGTCTGGACAGTCCCTACACACAGAGACACACACACACACACACACACACACACACACACACACACACACACACACACACACACACACACACACACACACACACACACACACACACACACACACACACACACACACACACACACACACACACACACACACACACCATTTAGTGTACAGACTTTAATGGTTTCTTCCATTTAGTCCAGTTATCAATGACATGGATCAACGATGTCGGTGAAAAGAGACAAAAGTGTCTGAAACATTGAAAAGTGAAAGCAGACGCAGCAGAGAATCAGTTTGGTCAGCTGTAGCAGGTATCTCACCGTCTTGTTTGTCTTTCACATTTTAACAAGCTACAAAAGGATATATTATATAATATTTTAAGGGTTTCTAAGAAGCTGTGGCTACACTGAATCTCTGGCATCATTGTGTAAGTACAGGTTGTACCTGTAAGACAATGTGGAAATGGTTCTAATTAATGTGAGGGTCTTAAAAAGTTGGATGAAGAAGCTGAAGAGGATTGTTAGAGGACAGAGAGACTCACTTATACTCGTCGCTGCGAGACAGATCCTGGATATCCTCCTCAATCAGCAGGTACGCCTAACGCACAAAGACACACACAGACAATAAGTCAGAAGAAGTTGTAAACAGAAAGATGAGGCTAAGAAGTGTGATCAGAGGCCTGGACTACGAAGCAGGATTTGGCGTTAACGAGCTAACTTCAGGCTCAACCCAGGATTTTCTGTATCACGACGGTGGATCACTTGTTACCGGGTTCAATCACCGTGGTAACTCCTGCTGAACACCTAACCTGGTCGGGAGCAGGTTAAGTTAGAGATCAACCGGTGTAAAAGCACCGCCTACTGACCAATCAATACTCGGTGTTAAAGCACCGCCTACTGACCAATCAATAGGTTGATTGATAACGGCGTCACCGTTCTTATAGAAGATCAGGCGGAGCTCGATGCAGAGAGAGAGAGAGGGGAGAGGGAGGGGAGAGAGAGAGAGGTACGCTCATAAAAGTTAAAACATTTAGAGACAGACAACCCCGTTAACATTCACTGATGGGTATCTTTATGAAAGATATAGATTTTAAGAGGAGTGAATTACATATCGGCTATTTGTCGGCTTCTTCAGCCGTGTGTTGCCAATACGCACATCGGTTAGAATTATGTTTTGATATTTGTTTATTTTCTCTCACGATCGCTTCCCACTGCCAGGGGTTCACCTGAAATAAAAGGCTAAAGCAACGTTCATGGAAAGCAAAAATGTAGTTATGGTCAGATGTTGTGCCTGACTGATGGGGAAGTGACCAGTGTAGTCTAATGTAGGATATTATAGTGGGTGTACTGTACATTGGCCAGAATCTGCCTTTGGGGGAGGAGGGGGGCATATCATAGTGGGGGGGCCTGGGTGTCCTCCCCCAGGGAAGTTTTAAGCATCAACGACTTCATTTCCTGCATTCCGATTGCAGGAAATGATTTATTATTACATTTATTCAGCCTATAGATGTTAAGAAACAAGCAAGGATGACCATTCAAAATTTATCAAAAATATAATATAAAGTATGTTGTTACGTGTCATTGGGCATTTTTAAGTGGGTATATAGAAATCCTGGAGCTTACTATCACGTAGACTACACCACTGGAAGTGAAATTGATAGGATAAGCGTTATGATTTACGTAAAAAACAGCGTTGGCTTTTTTGCCAGCTTTCCTTCCTGCATTTTGCCTGTTAAACCCTGTTTGTGTTCTTCATATTTATGTAGAATTATAGTTTGCTCTTCTTAAATATGCGGCTCCGGTAGATGTTTGTGATTGGTCGTGGTGCACAAACCCCGCCTCTTTTATGTGAACGCACGCCGCTGGATTGGGAAACCCTGATGGTCGACTGAAGTAGTTAATAACCGCGGTTGTTAGGTTAGGTGAAGTCGGGGAACTGAAAGAGATCCAGGACATGTTGATCTGGATTCATAGTACAGGCCTCAGGTGCAGTAGGACTCACCATCTTCCCTCCTGTTGCTCTCATGTGATGTCTCTCTGCCAACCACTGCTTATCCTTCGCATCAGCTGCATACTGACACACAAACACACACAGAGACACAGACACACGTAAACATGTCGAAGTGTAGCACACATTGAGGAAGTGTTGCTGTCAGCTGTTAATGTAAACATGATAAAGATGTCTGACAGAGAGAGAGAGAGAGCTGTTTACAGCGGTTCTTCTCTGAGAATCTCTTTCATATCTGAAAGAGAACCTGATGGTACGGAGTGTGTAGTTACCTTGAAGAGATCTGAGTGTTTGATGTAGATGCGTCCTCTGGTCCCGCCCATCCCCAACGCCCTGCAGTGACATCACAACACAGAATGACTCACTTCCTGTTTGGTAGTTTCTCATCAACTCTGTTAACGTTTTTAAATAATCTCCTGGACGGAGAGTTTCACACAGCGGACTTTATAACAAAAAACAGACAGAGATGTCACAAAAAGAGACCTAAGCATTAAAAGGCTTTAAAGTGTTTGCTATAAACGCTGCTATAACACACAAGCTTTTATTAAACTAGTGTTCACAAAGGGCAGAGTGTTCGGCTCCCAGGATTTATATAGCGCTTTACTAGTCTTAACGACTACACAAAGCACTTTAACATAGTACAGGAACCATTCAGACACTGTGGCCGAGGCTGCTGAGGCTCATCAGATAAACACTCACACACATCTACACTCTGGGGGCAACTCAGGGACTGCAGGGCCAGGGATCGAACCACCGACCTTCTGATTGGTAGGCGACCGCTCTACCACCTGATCCACAGCCGCCCCAGTGTGTGAGGACACACACACACACACAGAGAAGATATCCCCATTTCTAGATACGTACATGTTGTTTTCAGGATGTTAACTCACTTGTTGGCTCTGGAGCCGAGGACAAACGTGCTGCCTTCATTCAGTCTGGACGGATCCCACTGGAACACACATCATCATCATTATTCATCTGGAGCTCTATAACCTCCACTATCATCACTCAGACACATCTGGAGCTCTATAACCTCCACTGTCATCACTCAGACACATCTGGAGCTCTATAACCTCCACTATCATCATCACTCAGACACATCTGGAGCTCTATAACCTCCACTATCACTCAGACACATCTGGAGCTCTATAACCTCCACTATCATCATCACTCAGACACATCTGGAGCTCTATAACCTCCACTGTCATCACTCAGACACATCTGGAGCTCTATAACCTCCACTATCATCATCACTCAGACACATCTGGAGCTCTATAACCTCCACTATCACTCAGACACATCTGGAGCTCTATAACCTCCACTATCATCATCACTCAGACACATCTGGAGCTCTATAACCTCCACTATCATCACTCAGACACATCTGGAGCTCTATAACCTCCACTATCATCACTCAGACACATCTGGAGCTCTATAACCTCCACTGTCATCACTCAGACACATCTGGAGCTCTATAACCTCCACTATCATCATCACTCAGACACATCTGGAGCTCTATAACCTCCACTATCATCACTCAGACACATCTGGAGCTCTATAACCTCCACTATCATCATCACTCAGACACATCTGGAGCTCTATAACCTCCACTATCATCACTCAGACACATCTGGAGCTCTATAACCTCCACTATCATCACTCAGACACATCTGGAGCTCTATAACCTCCACTATCATCACTCAGACACATCTGGAGCTCTATAACCTCCACTATCATCACTCAGACACATCTGGAGCTCTATAACCTCCACCATCATCACTCAGACACATCTGGAGCTCTATAACCTCCACCGTCATCACTCAGACACATCTGGAGCTCTATAACCTCCACTATCATCACTCAGACACATCTGGAGCTCTATAACCTCCACCGTCATCACTCAGACACATCTGGAGCTCTATAACCTCCACTATCATCATCACTCAGACACATCTGGAGCTCTATAACCTCCACTATCATCACTCAGACACATCTGGAGCTCTATAACCTCCACTATCATCACTCAGACACATCTGGAGCTCTATAACATCCACTATCATCACTCAGACACATCTGGAGCTCTATAACCTCCACTATCACTCAGACACATCTGGAGCTCTATAACCTCCACTATCATCATCACTCAGACACATCTGGAGCTCTATAACCTCCACTATCATCACTCAGACACATCTGGAGCTCTATAACCTCCACTATCATCATCACTCAGACACATCTGGAGCTCTATAACCTCCACTATCATCACTCAGACACATCTGGAGCTCTATAACCTCCACTATCATCATCACTCAGACACATCTGGAGCTCTATAACCTCCACTATCATCACTCAGACACATCTGGAGCTCTATAACCTCCACTATCATCACTCAGACACATCTGGAGCTCTATAACCTCCACTATCATCACTCAGACATATCTGGAGCTCTATAACCTCCACTATCATCACTCAGACACATCTGGAGCTCTATAACCTCCACCATCATCACTCAGACACATCTGGAGCTCTATAACCTCCACCGTCATCACTCAGACACATCTGGAGCTCTATAACCTCCACTATCATCACTCAGAAACATCTGGAGCTCTATAACCTCCACCATCATCACTCAGACACATCTGGAGCTCTATAACCTCCACTATCATCATCACTCAGACACATCTGGAGCTCTATAACCTCCACTATCATCACTCAGACACATCTGGAGCTCTATAACCTCCACTATCATCACTCAGACACATCTGGAGCTCTATAACCTCCACTATCATCACTCAGACACATCTGGAGCTCTATAACCTCCACTATCATCATCACTCAGACACATCTGGAGCTCTATAACCTCCACTATCATCACTCAGACACATCTGGAGCTCTATAACCTCCACTATCATCACTCAGACACATCTGGAGCTCTATAACCTCCACTATCATCACTCAGACACATCTGGAGCTCTATAACCTCCACCATCATCACTCAGACACATCTGGAGCTCTATAACCTCCACTATCATCACTCAGACACATCTGGAGCGCTATAACCTCCACTATCATCACTCAGACACATCTGGAGCTCTATAACCTCCACTATCATCACTCAGACACATCTGGAGCTCTATAACCTCCACTATCATCACTCAGACACATCTGGAGCTCTATAACCTCCACTATCATCACTCAGACACATCTGGAGCTCTATAACCTCCACTATCATCACTCAGACACATCTGGAGCTCTATAACCTCCACCATCATCACTCAGACACATCTGGAGCTCTATAACCTCCACCGTCATCACTCAGACACATCTGGAGCTCTATAACCTCCACTATGGAGCTCTATAACCTCCACTATCATCACTCAGACACATCTGGAGCTCTATAACCTCCACCATCATCACTCAGACACATCTGGAGCTCTATAACCTCCACTATCGATCATCACTCAGACACATCTGGAGCTCTATAACCTCCACTATCATCACTCAGACACATCTGGAGCTCTATAACCTCCACTATCATCACTCAGACACATCTGGAGCTCTATAACCTCCACTATCATCATCACTCAGACACATCTGGAGCTCTATAACCTCCACTATCATCACTCAGACACATCTGGAGCTCTATAACCTCCACTATCATCACTCAGACACATCTGGAGCTCTATAACCTCCACTATCATCACTCAGACACATCTGGAGCTCTATAACCTCCACCATCATCACTCAGACACATCTGGAGCTCTATAACCTCCACTATCATCATCACTCAGACACATCTGGAGCTCTATAACCTCCACTATCATCACTCAGACACATCTGGAGCTCTATAACCTCCACTATCGTCATCACTCAGACACATCTGGAGCTCTATAACCTCCACTATCATCACTCAGACACATCTGGAGCTCTATAACCTCCACTATCGTCATCACTCAGACACATCTGGAGCTCTATAACCTCCACTATCATCACTCAGACACATCTGGAGCTCTATAACCTCCACTATCATCACTCAGACACATCTGGAGCTCTATAACCTCCACTATCATCACTCAGACACATCTGGAGCTCTATAACCTCCACTATCATCACTCAGACACATCTGGAGCTCTATAACCTCCACTATCATCACTCAGACACATCTGGAGCTCTATAACCTCCACTATCATCACTCAGACACATCTGGAGCTCTATAACCTCCACTATCATCACTCAGACACATCTGGAGCTCTATAACCTCCACTATCATCACTCAGACACATCTGGAGCTCTATAACCTCCACTATCATCACTCAGACACATCTGGAGCTCTATAACCTCCACTATCATCACTCAGACACATCTGGAGCTCTATAACCTCCACTATCATCATCACTCAGACACATCTGGAGCTCTATAACCTCCACTATCATCACTCAGACACATCTGGAGCTCTATAACCTCCACTATCATCACTCAGACACATCTGGAGCTCTATAACCTCCACTATCATCACTCAGACACATCTGGAGCTCTATAACCTCCACTATCATCACTCAGACACATCTGGAGCTCTATAACCTCCACTATCATCACTCAGACACATCTGGAGCTCTATAACCTCCACTATCATCACTCAGACACATCTGGAGCTCTATAACCTCCACTATCATCACTCAGACACATCTGGAGCTCTATAACCTCCACCATCATCACTCAGACACATCTGGAGCTCTATAACCTCCACTATCATCACTCAGACACATCTGGAGCTCTATAACCTCCACTATCATCACTCAGACACATCTGGAGCTCTATAACCTCCACTATCATCACTCAGACACATCTGGAGCTCTATAACCTCCACTATCATCACTCAGACACATCTGGAGCTCTATAACCTCCACTATCATCACTCAGACACATCTGGAGCTCTATAACCTCCACTATCATCACTCAGACACATCTGGAGCTCTATAACCTCCACCATCATCACTCAGACACATCTGGAGCTCTATAACCTCCACCATCATCACTCAGACACATCTGGAGCTCTATAACCTCCACTATCATCACTCAGACACATCTGGAGCTCTATAACCTCCACCATCATCACTCAGACACATCTGGAGCTCTATAACCTCCACTATCATCATCACTCAGACACATCTGGAGCTCTATAACCTCCACTATCATCACTCAGACACATCTGGAGCTCTATAACCTCCACTATCATCACTCAGACACATCTGGAGCTCTATAACCTCCACTATCATCACTCAGACACATCTGGAGCTCTATAACCTCCACTATCATCACTCAGACACATCTGGAGCTCTATAACCTCCACTATCATCACTCAGACACATCTGGAGCTCTATAACCTCCACTATCATCACTCAGACACATCTGGAGCTCTATAACCTCCACTATCATCACTCAGACACATCTGGAGCTCTATAACCTCCACTATCATCATCACTCAGACACATCTGGAGCTCTATAACCTCCACTATCATCACTCAGACACATCTGGAGCTCTATAACCTCCACTATCATCACTCAGACACATCTGGAGCTCTATAACCTCCACTATCATCACTCAGACACATCTGGAGCTCTATAACCTCCACTATCATCACTCAGACACATCTGGGCTCTATAACCTCCACTATCATCACTCAGACACATTTGGAGCTCTATAACCTCCACTATCATCACTCAGACACATCTGGAGCTCTATAACCTCCACTATCATCACTCAGACACATCTGGAGCTCTATAACCTCCACTATCATCACTCAGACACATCTGGAGCTCTATAACCTCCACTATCATCACTCAGACACATCTGGAGCTCTATAACCTCCACTATCATCACTCAGACACATCTGGAGCTCTATAACCTCCACTAATCATCATCAGACACATCTCCGGAGCTGCTAGCCGCTATCATCACTCAGACATCACCCAGGAAGCTCTCTAACCTCCACACCGGCATCACTCAGGCACATCTGGGAGCTCTGCAGCCGCCGCGCGTCATCACTCAGGCGCGTCTGGAGCTCTCCATGGCCTCCACTATCATCGCTCATCAGACATCTGGGCTCTGTAACCTCCGCCGTCAATGCACTCAGACGCGTCTGGATGCTCATGGCCTCCACTCATCGTCGTCAAACTCGGACGCGTCTGGGCTCTATACCGCTCCAGCTATCGTCCTCGGACGCATCTGCCAGCTCTACGCGCTCTCCACGCTCATCCAGTCACTCAGCGCGCGTCTGGAGCTCTGTGCCGTCCACTGTCATCGCGACTCGGGACGTCATCGGGCTCCACGGCCTCCACTATCGTCGTCACTCAGACGCATCTGGAGGCTCTATAGCCTCCACTATCGTCACTCAGACACATCCTGGGCTATGACACACTCCACTTATCGTCACTCAGACGCGTCACGGGCTCTATGACCTGCCACTCTGCTATCGTCACTCAAGACATCACGGAGCTCCGCCGACCTCCACCATCATCGCTCCGTGCACATCTCGGAGCTCTGCAACCTCCGCTATCGTCCACTTTCGGGCGCATCTGGAGCGCCATAACCTCCATATCATCGCTCAGACACATTTGGAGCCTGCTCTGCGCCTCCACTATCCATCCACTCAGACACATCTGCAGGGCTCTGCAACCTCCCGCCATCATCACTCCAGGCACTCTGGGCTACCATAGCCTTCCCACTATCATCACTCCAGGCACATGCCTGGAGCTCTATAACCTCCACTATCATCACTCAGACACATCTGGAGCTCTACGCGTGACCTCCACCATGCGTCATCTCAGACTTGCATCTGTGGGCTCCTACTTGAAACACACACAGTCATAAACACTCGGATAAGACACATCTGGAGCTCTATAGCCATCCACTGTCGGGCTCTGTGACCTCCACTCTCATCGACTCAGACACATCTGGAGCGCTATAGCCTCCACCGAGCATCACTCAGACTACATCTGGAGCTCTGTAGCCACTATCATCATCACTCAGACACGTCCTGGAGCTCTGTAACCTCGCCACTGTCATCACTCCGGACGCATCTGGAGCTCTGTAACCTCGCTGTCGTCTACTCGGACATGCTGAGCTCTACAGCACTCCGCGCAGCATCATCTACAGACATCATCTGGAGCTCTATGGCCTCCACTAATGTCATCACTCGGACACGTCTGGACCTCTATGTTAACCTCCACACCCATCAGTCAGCTCAGTTGCATCTGCACGCTCTGCGGCCTCCACCATCATCACTCAGACGCATCTGGAGCTCTATAAACCTCCACCGTCGTCATCACTCGGACACCTGGAGCTCATGATAAACCTCCACTATCAAATCACTCAGACTGGTGCGTCTTGCTCTATGTACCTCCACTATCGTCAATCACTCAGGCGCATCTGGGCTCCCTGGCCTCCACTGTCAGTGTCACTCAGACACATCTGGAGCTCTATAACCTCCACTATCATCACTCAGACACATCTGGAGCTCTATAACCTCCACTATCATCACTCAGACACATCTGGAGCTCTATAACCTCCACCATCATCACTCAGACACATCTGGGCTCTATAACCTCCACTATCATCATCACTCAGACACATCTGGAGCTGCTATAACCTCCACTATCATCACTCCAGACACGTTTGGAGTCTGTGGCTCCACTATCATACGCTCGCACGTCTGACTCGATACGCTAATCACTCAGACATCAGGGCTCTGTGAGCTACTATAACAGGGCGTCCGAGCTATACATCACTCAGTACTACATCTGGGCTCTATAACCTCCACCATCATCACTCAGACACGTCTGGGCTCTATAACCTCCACATCATCACTCAGACATCTGGAGCTCTATAACCTCACTATGGACTCTTTAACTCCATCATCCGCTCAGACACATCTGGAGCTCTATAACCTCCACTATCATCACTCAGACACATCTGGAGCTCTATAACCTCCACTATCATCACTCAGACACATTTGGAGCTCTATAACCTCCACTATCAT
Organism: Perca schrenkii; assembly: GCA_025617405.1. Lineage (NCBI taxonomy): Eukaryota > Metazoa > Chordata > Actinopteri > Perciformes > Percidae > Perca > Perca schrenkii. The sequence goes on along the minus strand of CM046790.1, from coordinate 42,547,667 downwards.
CACTCAGACACATCTGGAGCTCTATAACCTCCACTATCATCACTCAGACACATCTGGAGCTCTATAACCTCCACTATCATCACTCAGACACATCTGGAGCTCTATAACCTCCACTATCATCACTCAGACACATCTGGAGCTCTATAACCTCCACTATCATCACTCAGACACATCTGGAGCTCTATAACCTCCACTATCATCACTCAGACACATCTGGAGCTCTATAACCTCCACTATCATCACTCAGACACATCTGGAGCTCTATAACCTCCACTATCATCACTCAGACACATCTGGAGCTCTATAACCTCCACTATCATCACTCAGACACATCTGGAGCTCTATAACCTCCACTATCATCACTCAGACACATCTGGAGCTCTATAACCTCCACTATCATCACTCAGACACATCTGGAGCTCTATAACCTCCACTATCATCACTCAGACACATCTGGAGCTCTATAACCTCCACTATCATCACTCAGACACATCTGGAGTATATATATACTGTATTATTGTATATTATGTAATAGAGCTTTATGTGATGTTTCATAACAGACGTTATTATATATAACAATAATATAATTAATATCAAATTTATATCAGAAAATATCTAATTAACTTCAAAGAGTTTTATTTTATTTTATCAAATAGAAAATACACAATCAGAATATTTAAATTATTGATTTCTCAAAAATGATGCGCTGCTATGACGTCATCTTAAAAATAATACATATCCTGACATCAGCTAGCTATGCTATGCTATGCTAGGTGCCAAGCCGCTAGGTGTTAGCTTAGCATCGGTTGTTACCGGGCTGGTGTCGCGCTGCTCCGGCCCGTCCTGCTGCAGCCAGTCCCGACCTCCCTCCCCGCGGTGAGCGCCCATCATACAAACGGTCCTGACCCGGTCTGAACCGAGCTAACTCCGCTAGGCTAACAGCAGCTAAAGCTAACAACAGCTAACAGCGACGGCGGGGTTTATGTTACTAAAGGCCCGGTCCCGGTTTGTTAGCGTGAGTCAGCGCGCGGAGAGACACCGAGAGGCCCCAAGATGTTTACTGATCACCTGATCACCTGATTATCGATCATTTAAACGGACTATTTCTTTATGTTTGTTTCCAGGAAATTACACTCCGCTTCCTCTATGAAGCTCTTCCGGTCATTCCCCTTCCACAATAAAAGCATCATCTTCAAAATCCAAATATATATATATATATATATATATATATATATATATATATATATATATATATATATATATATATATATATATATATATATATATATATATATATATATATATATATATATATATGTATATAGTCAATATATACTGTATATATATGGTGATCCAGAAGGTTTTCTGCATAGATATAGAACAATCTATAGCTATGGTTTTCTGTGTGGCGCTGGTTGTTTGTTATCTTCCGGCCCGAGGTTCCAAAATAAGATTAGTCTCTTTCTCTAACAGGTACCTCCCAGTGACAGGGGCGGAGCTACATGGTGTAAACATTGATGGCTGACCTGCAGTAGGGGGTCCAGTCTGGGGCTTTAAATGGGGATTTCATTGAACACAAAGTATTTTACTTTTTTGTCTTTACAAAGTATTTCATGTTTAAACACAGTGGCAGGGAGAGAGATTCCTAAACTTTCTGTCCTGAAAACATCTCGTAACACAGGAACAAGTTCATGGTTTAAACCGCCAGATACCTGGAAACAGACCATGTGTTACCTGTGTGTGTACTTGGTGTCTGTGTGTGAGATGTAAATGCGAGTTAAAAGACGAGATGAAGAGAAGAACTGGGTTGGATATATTTTACAGCAGTTTGTCTGCAGGCAGATTTAGGACAGACTGTATTTACATTCTCCAGCTGTGAGGACCCAGACACAAACATGGCCAGCCTTCGCCACCGCGTGATGTCACACCGGCGTTCGCTTCCTATTCAAACCACAAAGACTCAAATATATTCCAGGTTCAACGTTATGGCGGGGAAAGGAAAACGCCGCGGTGGGAAAGTTCATCTAACAGCTTCCGTGTTTGGGCCGTCGGCCAATCAGAAACCGCGTTGGCTCCCCGTGCTTTGCACATTTTTCACAGTCGACATTTTAGGCTTTTTTTCCTCCAACGCTATTTTGACATTTCCCCCCACCCCAACACAATTCCCTCAGCACTTTTGATGTTTTTTTAAAAGTTTTTTTTTCCCCCTCAGATTTTTTGAAGTAGATTTTTTTTCAGTTGTCCGGTCAAAACCCTTAAAACTGAACCCTGTTTTTAAACCATAAAGACTCTGAAAGAAACATCAGATTATTGTAATTATGACTTTATCATCAACAAACACATCGGGAAACTTTAAACATTTCCTCCGAGTTAAGAGACCAACGTCTTCCTGATATTATTATTAGGAAAGATAAGGTCATAATTACAAGAAAACTGTTGGGTAGGGAAACACGTTCATCTCCTAATTACAAGAACTTTAGTCCGTATTTATTCTTTGTATGAATTATAAAAATGAGAAAATAGTTTTCTTGAGATTATGAGACGCAGAAGTCATAATGACCAGAAAACGAATCAAATGTTCTTGTGATTACGAGAGAGCTTTTATACAAATCACCAGAACCTGAAATATTAAAGGGACAGTCCAACGTTAGCCTAGCTTAGCACAATCTGCTAGCTTAGCTCCAGATTTACAGTGAAGTTGAAATGCTAGACTGCTCCTTTAAAGAAAACTTTGGAAAAGTTAAAACTAAAAGTTGAAGAAATATTTCATGTCGCAGCGTTGTAGACGATGCAGGGCTCGCCACACGCAACCACGGACGCAGCGCCGGAGACGCCAGACGCAACCACGGACGCAGCAGCCGGTAGGCAGCGCCAGGCGCCGGAGACGCAGCGCCGGACAGCGAAGACGCAGTGACATCACGCGGCCTGAAAACTCGGCCTGAAAAACACATTCAGGATTACGAACATTATTTAAAGTCCAAAAGATTTCATGCACAAGAAAAGCCCATAAAAACCAAAAGAGTTACTGAAGAGAAGAGTAAAATAATGAGGAGGAGGATCCCGACATTACTGATGAATACACACATACAGGATATACATCTTCTTAATAACACTTTGGTTTAGTTTGAAACAAACTATCATAAACTGTATATTACAGAAAACAGATCATCTCTTTAAAAACTGTTAAATTAAATCAAATAAAAAAAGAACAATTCAACGTGTTTTAACAACCAACAGACTTCATATCAGTTTAACTGTACAGTATGTACACGTTGCCGGGCGACCGGGGTCACACGGAGACAGAGGCCGCGGCTAGAAGGGATACAGCTACGGACGCACGTTACACTAAGGAGCATATAGTAATATTTTAGTACTTTACACCCAGGAAATGCGTGTTGGTTCCTCGGGGTGGGGTGGGGGGGGACTTCCAGATACCAAGTACCGATCTGATACCAGAGCGAGTGTATAACCCTGTACGGATGAGATAGGGTTGTTTTCGTTGAGTCATGTTAAACTCTTTGTAAAACATGAACAAATACAGAGGATTAACGCCATCAAACTCAATAAACTACTTTAAGGAGTATTTTTTGAGGGTCTTTAAGATATCGGATCAGTGTGTAGTTTCACATACTCAGGCTTTTCCCCGAGCTCGGTATCGGTATATGGTATCGGTATATCTCTAAACAACTGTCGTCGCCGTAGCTGTATCCCTTCTAGCCTAAACTGTCCAACACGTCTCTGACCACCACTCCTGTTTAATAATGACACCACAGGAAGTCTGATGGAACTGGTGACCTCGCTGACCAGTCTGAGTCCCAACGACACACCAAGCAGACGACTCGGACGTCGCCGCACGTTGCTTTTCTCTCGGCCAAAAAGTTCCCCTAAACCACATAAGACCACGTACGCTCTGCGCCTGCCTGGTACTAACTGTTGCTAGGATACATAGGGATGGGTACCCAATTCAATACTTTTTAGGCACTGAGCGGTTTGCCTCTAAAGTATTGAGTATGGATGAATATCATCAGCGTCAGTGAGCCAATCAGCACGCAGCACGCTTCTACAAAGACTGGCCAATAAAAGGCAGACGGACGACTGGTAGCGCCGCTGCGGGAGTCAAACCGTGTGCCGGGGCTTCAGACCGACTCTCTCCACAAACACGAGTCCAATAGAAACGATAGCTGCCTTGTTAACCAATCACAGGTCCTCCAGTGACATCACAGGTGACATCACGGGTGAATGAAGAGGTTTGTGTTATTGTCGCTGCAGGTTTAAAGAAAGAGCTCTCGACCAATCAGAAGAGCCGCTGTGAAGGGAGAAAGGGTTAACTTGGGCCCCGCCCCCTGCAGGCGGCGGCAGAACAGCATTGTGGGTGTCGACAGAAGCGGAGGGTGTGCTACAGGTGCTGGTGAGGGACAATCTGGACCGACACAGTTTCCTCTCTACACGGCGGCCATCTTGTCTTGGGGACTGCTGCTGCTGCTACTACTACTGCTGCTGCTGTTGTTGTTGTTGTTGTTGTTGTTGTTGTCGTCGTCATGGCCACCCGGTGACATCACAGAGCTCTGCGTCATGTCAGCTGCCTTGGGGGTGGAGTCTTTGTCTCCAGGAGCAACGGGGGCGGGGCCAGGAGAGGACAGGGTGGAGGGGCGGGAGGTGGAGGGGCGGTAGGCCGCCATCAGTTCGGCCAGACGCTCCGCAGTCGGAGCCCACTTCCCAAAACCAGCATCGTTCTGGAGGAAGAGGACCGCGGTACCGTGTACCGCCCGGTAGTACATCTCCTCTCTGGAGACACACAGAGAAACACACACACACACACACACACACACACACAGAGACAGACAGACACACACACACACACACACACAGAGAGAGACACACACACACAGACAGAGACAGAGACAGAGACAGAGACAGCACACACACACACACACACACACACACACACACACACACACACACACACACACACACACACACACACACACACACACACACACACACACACACAGTTAATGTACAAGCACCATTGACAGGCTAGTGCTGCCCTGATTGGCTGAGCTGCACATCTAGAGAAAGAGCCTAAATAAACTTGGGACTTTATTTAAAATATTGCGACTTTTGAAATAAATGTAAACCAATCAATGAGTGCAGTGTGTGTACCTCTTGCAGATGTGCTGGCTGCCCGAGCGGTACTCGTGCTCGTAGGCCGAGATGGTCAGCTGGTGCCGGAGGAAGCGACTCGCCTCCATTCGGGTGAGAGCTGGGGTCACGGGGTCACGCCACTCAGGGACGAAGACAATGAAGGACAGAGGTTCAGAGGACTTCTCCAACAGGCCCTGAGACACACACACACACACACACACACACACACACACACACACACACACACACACACACACACACACACACACACACACACACACACACACACACACACACACACACACACACACACACACACAATGGTAAGGCAAGGGTTACACAGATGCATTCTGGGATAGGAGAAAAAACATTTCTCTAAACCAATCACAGTGGTCCTGGGCAGTGCTAAGCTCTGGATGGATGGATGACACAGCTACGGTGGCTCTGCTAATTAAGGAACTGGTTCTGGTGGAACATTTCAGACCTTTTGCCTAAATAATAATAATTAATAAAAGATCTGTACACCTCAAAAAAAATGAGGAAAATTCCTCAATTCCTAAAATTGGCACCTAGGAAACGCACGACACAAACTAGTATAAAACCTTTAGGACGAACCACACACGGAGAGACACACACACAGACAGACACACAAACACACAACAAACTAGTACCTCAAAGTGCGTCACCATGGCATCCATCAGCTCTTCACAGAACGGAGGGTTTGCTTCAAACGAGCCGCTGACTGGACAGAAAGTTAGGAAGGGCCTGAAAACACACAAAGACATATAGCCTTAACACTGTCATACTACATACTGACAGACAGAGAGACAGACAGACAGAGTGTCTCACCCTCTGGAGCCGAAGAAGCCGTCTGTGTCTGGGAAGGCGGAGCCAAACTGTTTGAAGTAGCAGTTGAGCGGCGAAGCAAAACACTCGAAGGAAACTCCAAACTGTCGGACCAACGCCTCGAACACCGGCACTGGCAGCGCCCCCTGCAGACCCGTCCCCTCGTTGGCGCCACTGCCAAACATCACCTGCACACGCACACACCTCGTTAGTTCACTCTGGGACTACCTGAGGTGTGTCAGGTGACAGCAGCTGAGCCCTGATTGGCTGACAGAGAGACAGCTTACCTGGTATCTCTTGAGGAGGCACCAGACTCTGGTCAGGAACTTCTCAAAGCGCGGGTCGTCTATACAGCTGTACCTGTACAACAACTCCTGGAGAGACAGACAGGCAGACAAACAGGCAGTCAGTCAGTCAGACAGGCAGAAGACCCTTTCCCATCATGCACTGCAGCCTGAACTTCTCCAACATTCCCCAGAGGAGTATGGCGTAATATTTATTGTAATAAGTGTATATTTGGAGCACAGAGACATATATTTTGCAAGCACATACATTACATTTTGAAGAGAAATAATGCACAAGCAAACAATAGTTTGAGCAAACAAAAATCTTTTGCATGCTTAAAAAATGTATTTACAGGTTTGCTTTTCTCCATATTAACATGCAATAATAACATGTGCCCTCTCCAACTCTTGCTGTGCTCCAGTGTCTCTCTCTCAACCTCTGCACGCTCAACTCTGTCACAGCATTACAACCAATCGGAGAATTAAAGAAGGTCAATTCTGATTAGCTGCTCGTCTCCAATGAGATCGCTAGCAGCAGGAAACAGCTGTCAGTAATCAGATTACTCAGTACTGACCAGTTTGCTGAAGTGTCCTCTGTTGAGTTTGACCATCTCTCCTTTGAAGCGCAGACACGCCATGTCGTTCTCAAAGTGCAGCTCGACTCGAGGCAGCAGCGGCGACGGGATGGCCAGACGCACCGGGTAACAGTAGACCAGCCGCGACTGCTGGGAGGACGCACACACCTCTGGACACAGAAATGGAAAAACATTTCAAAAAAGCAACAAAAAGGGTTTTTTATGAAAAACACCAAAGACTTCAAAAGAGGCGTAAAACACATTAAAAAAAAAGAAGAAGACATCGAAAAACCCAACTTACGAATTGTGTGTCTGTGTGTTTTAGGGGTATAAGAAAAAAATCAATACACTTGAGTATTGCGATATTTTATTTTGCAATACTTATCAATTTTTTTTATGTGCAAAAAATATTCATGTAAGACAGCAGTGCCTAGCAGTGCCTCAGCTATGGCTGAACCTACTTTGGCATATCAACATTAGCTCATTAAGAACCTGTGAACCAATTCAATTTCAATTCAATTCAATCACAATCCCAAACTGGCAGTTGGATTTTCTGTGTACTGAATTGTTTACCTAAAGTAAACTTCTTTGACTTTTATGCACATGATGTCTTTTTTTAAATATTAGTTTTATTAAAATTATACTTTAAAAAATCCCAATATATTGCCCTTACGCACAGTATTGAAATATATTGCAATATATTGAATCGTGACCCATCTATCGTGATACGTATCACATCGCCACATTCTTGCCAATACACAGCCCTAGTGTGTGTGTCGGTGTGTACCTGTAGTGGGCGGGTCCTGCAGCAGACTCAGGTGCGTCTGCCTCAGCCGGCGACTGTACTCTGCAGACAGCTGGTAGATCTTAGAGCAGATTCCCTCCACTGAGTCCTTGGCCACGGCGGTGACGTGAGGACCGCACTGCTGCCTCAGGTGCTCCAGACGGTCCTTCACACACAGAACTATGTTACATCCTGACACACACACACAGACACACACACACGCTTTATAGGAGCTGCTGCAGTACAACATTCAGAAGAGTCAAAGGTTACCATGTAGTCCTCTTTGCTGGCGGAGTGATCTCTGCGCAGCCAGCTCATGGTGTCCTCGGCGTTCCACTTCACCACCTTCCTGCTCTCTGGACTCGCATTCCTGCACACGCCAGGGGTCAGAGGTCACAGGTTAGTAGGGCTGGGTACCCATTTCTATACCTTTTAGGCACTGACCAAATTGCCTCTAAAGTCATTCAATGCCAAAGTTCAATCTCTAAGCAGTGAATCTCATCAGCGTCAGTGAGCCAATCAGAATGCTGCATGCTTCTACTAAGATGTAATAATGTCTGTGATTGGCTGACTAACGTTACACGTCGTAGAGACACGCAGGAGAAACCCTCCCTTACACAGAGACGCTCACGCAGTCGCAGCTGGAACATAAATACTAAGATTTGTGTCCTTCCAGAAAAATGCTGAGTTTTTTGTGATTGTTGCGGGCAAAAATCCTTGATTATGTGGCACGTTTTCTTAAAAAATGCGATGGAATTTGCGGGATATTTGTGCAATTTTATGCAATGAAATTGCGGGAACTTGCAAAAACTGCAGTTTGATGAAAAAAAAGTGATTCCCGAACAACTGCTTTTCGATGATGTTCACATCGCGTAATTACGTTATCGTTTTTGTAACGAAAATGCGGGGATTATGAATTCATGCAAGCCCTGCATATTTTGCGCGGAAATCTGCAATTTATGCGGTGAAAGTGCGGCGTGTTTGAAAAAATGCGGCCCCTCGCATAAATATGCGGACTTTGCCCGATTATGCATTGAATTATGCGATCGCATAATTGCGTTTTTCTGGAGGTACTGAATAATGTGTAATGTTATTGTTGTGTAATTTCTAACGTTTCATAAAATTGGTATAACAAAGTATCGTTCAAGAACTGGTATCAGAGTCACGGTATTGGAATCAGTATTGAACCTTTTTAGAAGGATACCCAGCCCTAAAGGTTAGAGCTTCCTGATGAGGTCATCAGCAGGAAGAAGCTCCGATTGGTCGGTTAGGAACGTACCTGGAGTCGATCATCTTCTTGGCAGCTTCAGCGTATTTAAACAGCAGCCTCCGGGCTTCTTCTTTGTACTTGATACGAGACAATCTGTAACACACACACAATTAAAACAGATCAACAGGTTTGAAGTGACAGACAGACAGAGAGAGAGAGACAGGTTACAGACAGAGACACAGGTTACAGACAGAGAGACAGGTTACAGACAGGTACCTGATGGGAATGTCGTTCATGACCTCTCTGAACATGGACGGTGAGATGATGGGGTCACAGTCGCTCGGCAGTAACGGGTCCTGACCTTTGTCCACCACTTTCCTCTCCAGCAGCCAGCGGTTAAACGACTCCCGCGGAGGATCGATACCTGAAACAGGAACCACATGAAGAGACTGTACGCGCTCAGACCGCACGCCGACACAAACGAGAAGATGTAGTGTCCATCCATTTGGTTTTAATAAGTACAGCTGTTTATGTATATATTAACTGTTGAAGTGTAATCAGTAAGGCTGTCAGTGAATATTTGAATAGTAAAAAAAATAAAAAAACAGACATTTTAATATTATAAAGAGAGTGAAAAAACAGATCTGCCTGGCGCGATGGTTCCTAAACATTCAGCTTCCTGTCTGATGGAGCCGGTCGGGAAGCGGGCGTGTTCATATGCGTGCGTGTTCTATGATGCAGCCACCGCTACCGGAAGAAAACAAACAACCAGGGCGAAGAAGAAGAAGACGGCACCAAGTCGCTAACGTAAATCTTTAACTGCAGAGCCAACGGCAATATTTATGAAACGCCGAGACTCGAACAGCTCGGTGACGGCGTTGTAATCTGCTGAGTCATGTCTGTCTCCTGCGAGAGAGTGAGAGAGTGTAATCTGCTGAGTCATGTCTGTCTCCTGCGAGAGAGTGTAATCTGCTGAGTCATGTCCGTCTCCTGAGAGAGAGTGAGAGAGAGAGTGTAATCTGCTGAGTCATGTCTTTCTCCTGCACGCTCCAGAGAGAGAAAGAGTGTAATCTGCTGAGTCATGTCAGTCTCCTGAGAGAGGGTGAGAGTGTAATCTGCTGAGTCATGTCTGTTTACTGCACGCTCCAGAGAGAGTGAAATCTGCTGAGTCATGTCAGTCTCCTGAGAGAGAGAGTGAGAGAGAGTGTGTAATCTGCTGAGTCATGTCTGTCTCCTGCACTAATGTTACAACGATGTTTTTTGTTTTTTACTTCATTGTTCTTGGTTTTTATCTGCTGTTTTTTTTTTCTTTCTGGAAAGCACTTTGTAAGCTTCTTTAGAAAGTGCCACACACACACACACACACACACACACACACACAGAATTACAGTTTATTATTATTACTTCTGTCTCCCATGGTATTGGTTTTCACCTCTTATGGAAGTAATGCGTTAAAATAGATAGTCACACATATTCAACCCTCAGCCGTATTGTCCGGTACCTTCTCTCTAGAAGGAATATTCAGCCCTAGAGTCCGGTACCTTCTCTCTGGTGGCACAGCTCGTGGTAGTGCTGGCGGAGTTTGGTGACGAGCTGCGCTCTCTGCAGCTCGATCTCAGGGTGGGGGGGCAGGTGGTGGGCGGGGGGGGTGCTCTCTGATCACAGCGTTGGTCTGGGTGTCCAGATCCCAGTAGATCCTGCAAACAGCAGCACAAACTACGTTTCAACAGAGAACAAACTATCTCCAAGCAATGATTAAACAAACCTAGAGCTGTTGAATATCTTAGTAACGATATAACTAAACCTGTCTTTCACAAAGTGTCAGGGTTCATACACATTTTAACCAATACTTTTCGGCAAATTTTCATGACTATGTGTTCCTGAAAATGTCAGTCGACATTCTACAATAACAATACAAATCTGTGTTAAAGTTTACCCTCAGAGGTTTAACTATAAAATGAATGACAATGTATGTGGTTCATAATGGGATTCAACATATTGTTCCCCGAATAGAACATTGAGGTTAAGACGACGTGAAATACATTTATTAATTAATGACATATTATTATGCTGTGTTAAAAAAAAATGACATGACTTTTCCAAAACTTTCTGGGTCTTTTTTAGGTTTCCAAAACCTTTCCAGGCCTGGAATTTGCATTTTTCAAATTCCATAACTTGTCCAGGTTTCTTCAAAACGTATGAACCCTGCAGTGTTTATTGCTCCAGCTGATATATGGCTTGGAATCTGCTGCTCGCCACAGACACAACGGAGTAACACTAGGAAAAAGCTGCCTGTGGAAACCCAGCCTAACAAAGTTCTTCTGATTTTATTTTGTAGTAATGAATATGCTTAGGGGTAAGGTGTCAGAGCAAAGTAGTAGTATGTATGTATAAATGTGCAAACAGTTTATAATAGGTAATCTTATATATATATATATATATATATATATATATATATATATATATATAAAAATAAATAAAAAGGACAATCAGCAGAGAAGCTAACGATGCTAACAGAGGTGGCGGGGCCTCAGCACTCACACAGCTGGTCTGTAGGGTGCGGGGGCGGGGCTTGGGGTTGTGGGCGTGGCCGGCAGAGTCAGTTTGTCCTCAGGGGCAGAGCTCCATTGTTTGGCGCCGGGCGTGCTGGGAGAAATGGGCGTTGTCAGCTCCACCTGAAAAAAAGAAAAAAAAAAAAGAGAGTCATTATTTAAATTACAGGACTGTTTCCCACAATCCACTACACACCGGTCACTAGTTCCAACTTTGACCTCGTAAAAAACGAGTTCCGAGGTAAATAGAACGCAGCATAACCGTAAACTGATGACCCCAGAACTTTATTATTCAAATAAATACAACAACATAAGGAATAACAAACATGAAGAAAAAGGGGTGTATACATTTACATTTAAAAGATGTTTACACTCCTTTTAAAGTTTCAAAATATAACTTCATGTGGTTTTTGTTTACTGATGACATCACCAGGTTGTTGTTGTTTTTACCTTGACTCGTTTGATGCTGTTAAGCCCCGCCCCCTGTTCCTCAGAGATCCTCCTCTTCCTCTGACCATTACCAAGGTTACCTTCTCCGGCTCCACCCTCTGCTGGCGCCGCGTTCAGACCTAAAGGATCAGACTGCAGACAGACATCGATTAATCGCTGAATTTCTATAGTTAATCGCGATTAATCACTTGTTTTATCACATGATTGAAATTCTATTATTTTGCATTTCAGAACAGTTTTTAATTACATATTAACAATGAAAAGCAGTTCTTACCAGTGTATCTTTATTGGGAATCAAATGAATGCAAAGAAAGTTACTTTATGAACTTGACTTTAAGATTTGTATTTGTTTATTATTTATTTACTGTAAACAAAAGAAGAAAAAAAAAGAAGGGTACTAAACAACAGTCAGCAACTTGTTTATTGTTAAGGCCATATGGTCAAAATTAAAGATTTAATAATAATGTAATTACTATAACAATACCTTATTTCACCAGTAAATTGCTGTTGAATGACAAAAACAACCACCAGATGGGAAAATTGTATTTTACAATTACTATGAATGCACCACGAGGCTACCTGTTTCAAGTGAACGCACCGTCTGTGTTGTTTAATTCCGACAACGGCAGCGGCTGTGCTGCCGAATAGACTGTTAGGTCACGCTGTAGGAATCCTCTCCAGTGAAATTCAGTCACACTTTACACTGTTTAACGTTAGCTGTCAGCATTTTAACCCTGTTTAATCCAGCTGCTAGCTAAAGGTAGGCTAACGTTACCTGCTGTCAGGTGTAGTGTAAAGTCAGGCACCTAAATGAGGCACAGAAATTTTCGTCTTATTTCGGTCTCGTTACTACCGTTTAGGTCGGCACGTTTCGGTACCCAACCCTACTTACCAGAGTCGATATAGTGTGCAGTAACTTCTAAATCATTTTGATGACTCACTGATGTCCAGTGATCACCGGTTGATGAGACAGCGTTTGCTCTTTGGTTTCAATAACCGGTCGGCGAGTAGCACTCTCCAAAATAGTGCTTTGCCTGAGCCCACTAGCATCAACCTGAGTCCCGTTAACTGGACTATGCTTAGCTCGTAGCTGGTAGCACAAGCTTGACGTGCTTCGGTGAGATTTTAATTCGGCTTTACACAACGTGCCTATGGCTTTCGACTTGTCAACGAGGCGTGTGAAGCCGAGCGACGTGAAAATAAATTAATAAATGGCAGCATGCAATTAATGCGATTAAAAAAAATGAACACGTTATGCTCAGCCCTTAATCGCAACGCGATTACCGCTGACAGCCCTAATAAAACATTACTCACGATGACATCATGCTGGCCCAGCACCGGCACCTCCCACAGGCTCTGATTGGTGAATCTGTTGAAGTAATACGGTCGGTTCTCCCTCCGAGACCAACACTTAGACCATCCAGCCTGGACCAACTCATCTACACACAGACAGAGAGAGAGACAGGTCAGAGAGAGAGAGAGACACTTAGACCATCCAGCCTGGACTAAGGTTGGGTACCGAAACCCTGAATTAAACAGGTTATAATGCTGACAGCTAAGGTTAAACGGTGTGACTGTATTTCACTGTAGAGGATTCTAACACAGAGACGTAACAGTCTGCAGCTGCTGTGGTCTGAACAACAACAGATGGTGCGTTCACTTGAAACTCGCCTCACCAGTCTCGTGGTGCATTCAAAGTTATTGTGAAATACCCTTTTTCCATCTAGTGGTTGTTTTTGTCGTTTACCAGCAATTTACTGGTGAAATAAGTTATTGTTATAAGTTATTACATTATTATTAAATAATTTCATTTTGACCATATGGCCTTTGCAATAAACAAGCCGTTCTTAAATGTTGCCGACTGTCGTTTTGGCACCGGTATCGGAAAAAACCCAAACGATACCCAACCCTAGCCTGGACCAACTCATCTGCACAGAGAGAGAGAGAGAGAGAGAGAGAGAGAGAGAGAGAGAGAGACTGACCGAGAAAGACAGACGGGTGTACCTGGGAGCTCCGGTGGTTTGGCGGTGGTGGAAGGGGAAAGGGGTGGGTCCTGAGAGGAGGTGGAGCCAGAGGGGGACGCTGTTATGGTCGCCTCCCCCTTCACCGATCCCTGGCTGTCATTGGACATCTCCGCAGCTCGTCAGAAACACATCACCTACCTGCAAAGGAAGACACACGGACTTTCAAAATAAAACACTTTACACATAGTCCCGTCATACACTGTTTTTATGACCGTAATAACAGACAGTGTTACTACATCAAATGACAGAAACCAGCTTTGGGGAACTTTTACTTTTATTTGACTGTACTTTGACTTTTTTGTTTGGTCCATGTCCAATCCACTAACATTCAGGGGGCGGGGCATACACTGTAAACAGTGTATGACTGTAAAAATGCAGACAATGTATGAATGTAAGCACACAGACCGTGTATGAATGCAAACACACAGACAGTGTATGAATGCAAAAATGCAGACAGTGTATGACTGTAAACATACGGACTGTGTATGAATGTAAACAATGTATGACTGTAAACATTAGGGCTGCCACCTCTTAGTGGATTAGTCGACTAATCGGTCGTTTTGGTCTTAGTCGACTAAGATTTCTTTAGTCGATTAGTCATTTTTTATGCTTATTCATGCTTAATTACTCATTTCCAAGAAACTTCTGAGCACATTTATGGTAAACACAAGATTTAAAGTGGTGCTTTTGCAGGATTAATTGTGGAGAATCTCAGTTTTACAGATGTTTAATTAACTACATTTATATTGTGCTTTTCTAGTCTTAACCACCTCTCAAAGAGCACAGCTCTGTCAATTAAATCAACTAATCGATTAGTCGACAAAATTGTATAAGTGTTAGTCCACTAAGAATTTCTTTAGTCGAGGACAGCCCTAGTAAACATACAGAGTATGAATGCAAACATACGGACAGTGTATGAATGTAAACATAGTGTATGAATGTAAACATACAGACAGTGCATGAATGTAAACATGCAGACAGTGCATGAATGTAAACATACAGACAGTGTATGACTGTAAACATACAGACAGTGTATGAATGTAAACATACAGACAGTGTATGAATGTAAACATGCAGACAGTGCATTAATGTAAACACACAGACAGTGTATGACTGTAGTAACTGACAGTGATGTACAGACGGTGACAGGTTGATTTGAACAGCGGAGCTGTTTATATCGCGGACCGACTGAATGTGGCGCCAAACGGACCGATATCAGTTATAATCCGATCAAAGTAATAAATAACCGCCAGGGAAAGAACACGGTGTCGGTGTATCTGCGATGAAGCTTAAATACTGCATTAATTCATTTAATAAATACTGTTTGCGTTCTCATACGCAGAAAGGAGCGCTGTGGTTACGCGCATGCGCCTGGCAGGCTTTCCCAAACAAACAGCGAGGAGAAGAGAAGGGGGAGGGAGAAGCAGAGGAGGGGGTGAGGGGACAACACAAAGCGGAGCCCGGGCTGAACACACGGACTCAGCGGCTCTCCGTGTCGGTCACAGCCGGGCCGAACCGGGCTAAAGTTCTCTAAAAACACAGGGAGGGCAACGCGCTGCCTTTAGGTTTCGCTATTAACCGCCATTTTGCGCCGCGAGCTCTGTCTCCGCGCGGAGCGACAGCTGCTGTTTAGGCGCCACTTCCAGACAAGATGGCGGACACGCCCCTGCCACAGCGCTGCGCGTCCCGCTCACTGTTTCTAGTCTTTACTACGGACTCCGCGGCCCCGCGCGTCGGGACTCTGGCTTATCTGAAGGCGGGAACCTTCCGCCGCGTGTCGATGCCGTCGGAACGGCTCCGCGGGGCTGCGCGCCCTTACCTTGACCGGTTAAGTTGCGGAGAGTCGCTGGTTCTGTCCGTTTGTTTCGGGTCCTCCGCTCCGCTCCCTCCCCGCCTGCTCAGACATCTTTACAGGGACCCAGAGAGAGCCACTGCGCAGGCGCGGCTGGTGTCCCGCTTCCTGTTTCGAGACGTCCTGTTCGCGCCGCCATTTTGAGCAGGTCGAATCCATGATATGACGTAAACATGGACAAACATTAGTCTGAATAACACACAGACATATATATATATATATATATATATATATATATATATATATATATATATATATATATATATATATATATATATATATATACATACCAACATCCTGACCTGTAATATAAACCAGAGATGTTCTCCAGTGGAATGCCCCTATCATTCATATATTTAAATACACTTGTTCCTGCTGTGTCAGAGTAGAGCAATATATGGATATTATATCAACATCGATATGAGGCTAGATGGCTTAGATTTAGGATATGGTAATGTTTTAAAGGATTATTTATCAAAGTTAAGTGTTAATATTTTGTAAAATAGTGAACCAGACAATATCCCTGCAACACATAGGGGTAATTAACAGGTAATAACCCCCTCCCCCCATAATCAGAACTGGCTGCAGAGATGTAATCAAAGAGTGTGTGGAAAGCAAAAAGTTGTTGGGGGAAAAAATGAATATAATTCCTAAAAAATAAAATCCTTAAACGCTCATAATGTTTTGAATATGCAGATTAATTAGTTAATATTTACATTAATAAAGACATTTACATGCAGAAAAGCCACAAATTGTTACAGAAAGATTCCCCAGAATGCAGGAAATGAAGCGATAAAACAGTCAGTCAACCAGCATCAAACATTAGATTATTAAAATGGCCATTTTATTTATAATGCACATTTCATCACAGTTAAACTCAAACTCAAATTAAAAGACAGAATGGTGGCGTCTCTAGCTCCCCAGTGATGCTTGCTGAGTCCTTGGCAGCGGCCGGGGTTTGAATCCGACCCGCAGCCCTTTGTCTCCGCGTTGGTAGTTGTGTCACAGTTGTTAGCGGGTACAGGTGCTGCCAGATGACGGTGCTTTCAGGGACCGTGGTAAAAAAATAAATAAAACCTAACTGTTGTGGCAGAAGGGCTGAATGTTTAGTTCAGCCATTCTGCCACAACAGTTAGGTTTAGTCACCGAAACGACAAGGTTAGGTTAGGTTAAGAAAAAAGATGTTGGTTGAGATACACCTTAATTAGCCTACCCTTAAAAAAAGAAAAAAACCTCTTGGACTGTTCATCATACAGATACTATTAGCCTACTTAATGTGGACTACAAAATAGTTGCAAAAGTACTGGCCCACAGGCTTAACAATGTTCTTCCTAAAATTATTAATCCTGATCAGGCGGGATTTGTGAAATCAAGATATGGCACAGACAATGTACGTCGAGCACTTAATGTCATTCACTATCTTAATACCCATAAGAACTCAGCGTTTACAATTTCGTTGGATGCTGAAAAGGCATTCAACCGTGCATTTTTTTTTTTCTTAGTTTGAAGACAATGCAGCGTCTGCTGTTCGTTTTGGGTGGGATTTTTCTGTTGTATGTTTTTGTGTGTGTATATATATATATATATATATATATATGTCTATATATATGTATATATATATATATACAGTACAGGCCAAAAGTTTGGACACACTTTCTCATTCAATGTGTTTCCTTTTTATTTTCATGACTATTTACATTGTAGATTCTCACTGAAGGCATCAAAACTATGAATGAACACATATGGAATTATGTACTTAACAAAAAAATGTGAAATAACTGAAAACATGTCTTATATTTTAGATTATTTAAAGTAGCCACCCTTTGCTTTTTTATTAATAAGGGAAACAATTCCACTAATTAACACTGACAAAGCACACCTGTGAAGGTAAAACCATTTCAGGTGACTACCTCATGAAGCTCATTGAGAGAACACCAAGGGTTTGCAGAGTTACCAAAAAAAGCAAAGGGTGGCTACTTTGAGGAATCTAAAATATAAGACATGTTTTCAGTTATTTCACACTTTTTTGTTAAGTACATAATTCCATATGTGTTCATTCATAGTTTTGATGCCTTCAGTGAGAATCTACAATGTCAATAGTCATGAAAATAAAGAAACACATTGAATGAGAAGGTGTGTCCAAACTTTTGGCCTGTACTGTATATGTACAGTATATATACTTTTTTCTGTTGTTGGTGTGTCTGTTAAACTCAAAAATCAATAAAAAAAAAGTAAAAAACAAAACGTGTTTCCTGGGTGAACGTATTTAGTTTTCTCACTCCATCCAAGTGGTGTAGCCGTAGCTTCATACAGGACTCATATCGTGTGTTGACTGACATCAGCTGCAGCCGGAGGTCATATGGGTCTCAGGTCAGATGTCAGAGGTCAGGTTCTCCCGCTGCAGCATCAGGTCGACAGCCTCCTCCACATCCTCCACCACGTGATGCGGCTCCACCAGCTCCAGATCCAAGACCAGGTCTCTGTGGCCGTGGAACACCGACTCTGAGACCGCCGTGTTACCGTCGCCGGGGTTATACACACCTGTGCACACCTGGGCACAGAGAGAGGGAGGACAGATGAAGGCGCTGTTCATACAACTACTTTATACATGACAACAATGTAGAAACAAGCAACAAAAACGTTGAAAAAAGCAACAAAAACATTGAATCAAGGGGGTAAGCGAGCGTCTGGAATGCGTAGCTCCTATGGCGCCATTTTGATTCTAACAAGTGATCACCTGCTGTTAGCATTCCATTGACTCCCATTCATTTTGACGTCATTTTGACAGAGAATAACTTTACATCTGAAGCGTTTAAAGACTCTATTTGTCCATTGTTCATTTCTAAAGAAACACGACAATGTATAAAAGGCTCCATTACCTTGTACCTCACGTTATGGCTCCGTAGCAGACGCTTTTATAAAAATAGACTAACGATTGGGTCATAACCACGAGACTTACTGTCACATAGTAGAGGAATTACCGTATAATACAAGCTCACAGGCAGTTTGGACTTCCATTAGCTGTTTAGGTTTAATTACTAATGTTAACTAGCATGTTAGTGATCAATAATTAGCCTGTGTCTATGTTATCTCCTTACATATACCTACACTCTCCGTCTCTGTAAGATTGGGAATGATTGAGATTTCTCTTGGCACAGCTACCAGAAGACTTCACACTTTCAGACAGGTAGCTCACGTCATATCTACGTTGTCTCTGTCAGTTGGAGGCTGCGCAGTAAAGCAAGAGATCACCGGAAAAGTGCTTCTAATATCCTTCACTGGTCTCCGTCCAGAGACACGGGGTCTATTGGTCCATTATATTTATGTCAATGCTTATAGTCAGTGTCTGCTACGTACCAGGATGTTGTGTTGATGATGTAACTTCCTGTGTTTGGTACCTACCAGGATGTTGTATTGATGATGTAACTTCCTGTGTTTGGTACGTACCAGGATGTTGTATTGATGATGTAACTTCCTGTGTTTGGTACCTACCAGGATGGAGCGGCACTGTGCGGCGGCAGACACCAGCTCCTCCTCCTCTGGCACCGCCATCGTCACCTGACTGCCCGTTCCCTGGGCAACGAGCTTGGTGGTGGTCGTCATGGCAGCATGCTGCTGACTCAGGTAGCGATCGTACAGGTTAGCTCCGTAGATATCCGTCATCAGGTTGTCGCTAGGCAACAAGGAGAAGGTTTGGTTACCAGACGGCGTAGTCTGTGCCTTTCTTTCTTTCTTTCTTAAAAAGTGTCACAAAAAGCGTGTTTACAGATACTGAAGTACTTTTTTCCGGTTTAGTTACCCAATGGCGTAGACAGTGCTGAGCTTGCGGCCGTGGTTCTGCAGTCTGAGCTGGCGCTCGGCGTAGCGGTATGTCAGCAGGCTCGGCTTCCCCAGCAGCGCCTCGTACTGCAGCTCTCGACCCGTCAGCTTCCTGTAGACCGACTCCAGACACAGCAGGAACATCCCGTGACCAAACCTACAGTAGCAGCAGATGTGAGTTGCGCATGCTCAGATTTAAACGGTTTACGGCATAAAGGTACTTTATTGTCACATACACATACATGTAGCAAACTCATTCTCTGCATTTAACCCATCCCTCAAGGGAGCAGTGGGCAGCCAATCACAGCACCCAGGGACCAACTCCAGATCCGAGCCAGTGCCCTGGCCTAGAGAACCTAGTGGTGGGGGAAACCGGAGCACCCGGAGGAAACCCACGCAAACATGGGGAGAACATGCATACTCCACACAGAAAGGCCCGGAACGACCTGGATTCGAACCCAGAACCTTCTTGCTGTGAGGCCACAGTGCTAACCATTGGGCCACCATGATGCCAAAGGATCTGGATCTGGCAAACATTTTAGCTATCTATGATTGTTTGATTTTGACTGATTTTGTTTGACTAACATTAGCTCAAAACGCCATTCCAGTGACAGCCTTTGTTGTGTTTGATTGCTAACTTGTAGCTAGCAGCGAAGGAACTTCGTTATGTAGGTCCATTTTTAATGTATTGACATTACAGAAGTCTCTCGTTAGCAGGTTCTTGTAGGCTACTTCAGCCTCTAGCGAGGATCACAAACAAACATAGTAGTAGTTTTCTCACAAAGAATAACCTGGCAAACGTTATATATGTATAACTTGAACAAGCCTCACAAGTCGTCCTTTGCAAAGCTCCAACACTCACATTGGGTATTGACAAGGGCAAAATATTCATCGCCATCCTATGATTCACAAATTCCCTTCCTGTGGTGTGTTGTTACCGTGGAGACGGCGCCTCTGCCATCCACATGAGGTCGATGTTGCAGGCGAGCACGGGCAGCTGCAACGCCGCCGGAGCGTGCACACCAGCCGGACTCCCATTGGTCAGCAGCACGTCAATCAGCAGCTGCAGGTTGGTCTCCCATCTGATTGGCTCTCCGAATAGGATGATCGCTACGGCAACGCAGGAAGTCAATGAGTATTAGTAACAGCTTGTTCTTGTTTCTTTTCATTTTAAACTCCATTTCTATATTTTTAAACAGTGTTTGTATTTACCTTCTATTTGAGGAAGCGTCTGCAGAGGAGACGACTGAAACAGAAAACACAGATTACTAGAACCTCCAACCCCTCCCAGGATTTAGAAAGCATCAGAGCAAAGAGACGGCACTGGTGAAAATTACTAACGACCTTCTAACTGCTGCCGACAAAGGACTTGTCTCCATACTTGTCTTATTAGATCTTACTGCTGCATTCAACACTAATGACCATCCTGTTACAGAGACTGGAACACTTAGTTGGCATTAAAGGAATCACACTAAGCTGGTTTAAATCCTATTTCTCTGATCGATGTCAATTTGTTAATGTTAACGATAAATCCTCCAGGTACGCTAAAGTTAGCCATGGCGTTCCACAAGGCTCAGTGCTTGGACCAATTCTATTCTCCTTATATATGCTTCCTCTAGGGAATATTATTAGGAAACACTCAATTAACTTTCACTGTTATGCGGATGACACCCACTTATACTTATCAATCAAGCCAGATGAAACCAGTCAGTTAGCTAAACTTCAAGCAAGAAAAGAGATCATATTTATCCTGTATTAGCTTCTTTGCATTGGCTTCCTGTAAAATCCAGAATTGAATTTAAAATCCTTCTCCTGACCTACAAAGCTCTAAATGGTCAAGCACCATCCTATCTAGAACAGCTCTTAGTACCTTATTGTCCCACTAGAGCACTGCGCTCCCAGAATGCAGAGTTACTTGTGGTACCTAGAGTCTCTAAAAGTAGAATGGGAGCCAGAGCCTTCAGCTACCAGGGTCCTCTCCTGTGGAACCAGCTCTCAGTCTGGGTTCGGGAGGCAGACGCCGTCACCACATTTAAGAGTAAACTTAAAACTCTCCTCTTTGATAAAGCTTATCGTTAGAGAGTGAGGAGTTGCAGTGCCCCGCTACATCCTACTAAGCCCTGCTACACTCTGCTACGCCCTGCAGTGCCCCGCTATGCCATGAACTACTACAACTACTATTTCTAGTCATAGTTCCATTATCTTTATTGTGACTATTATTGCCACACCAAGAGCCTGAGTCTGTCCGAGGTTTCTCCCTAAAATGAAGTTTTTCCTTGCCACTGTCGCACTGAATGCTTGCTCTTGGGGGAATTACTGGAATTGTTGGGTCTTTGTAAATTATAGTGTGGTCTAGATCTGTAAAGTGTCTTGAGATAACTCTTGTTATGAATTGATACTATAAATAAAATTGAATTGAATGAACAAGTTTGCATGCTGAAATTATCTGATATAGTTTTGTCTTGAACAGTTGTGTGAATGAACTACAAACTCAAGAAAAAGACAGAAGTAGTTTACAGTTTCTGATGGGGACAAAATAAATGATTAATCAGTGTGGAATGAAACTCAACCTGAAAAACTAGAATGATGAACACATGACTCATCTGACCTGAGACGAACAAAGAAACAGGTTGCTTTTCTGCCTTACTAAGATGACACACACACACAAACACACACACACACACACACACACACACACACACACACACACACACACACACACACACACACAATAAGATTCACCTTCGGCCCAACACTTCCACTGAGAGAGAACATCTACAGGAGGGAGTACTGGGAATACTGGGACACTACCACTTCAACCAGCTGCTGAATCCACAAACTGAACCAGAGATTTACAAGAACAAAGACTCAATGTGAACGTAAGTTTCAGGGAACAGGGAGTGGCTGAGCTGTCTCTCTGATATCTTTTATTTTTACTCCTCCACTACATTCAAACTTATTTTGAACATAAACATAATTGTTGCACAGTGGTATAGTCTAATGTATTGTAGTGGGCATACTGAACTGTATATATATCATAGTGGGGGCCTGGGTGTCCTCCCCCAGGGAAGTTTTGAGCGTCAAAGACTTAATTTCCTGTATTCAGGTACACTTTTAGGCATCAAGTTATGGTGGAAATACTTTTTTTATGTGAAGAAAAAATCTAAATTAAAATGGAAAATTTGTTGTTGTGTGTCATTTGGGTATATGGAAATCCTGGATCTTTCTTAGTAGGTATACTGTGTATACCTGCGTATCACGTAGACTACACCACTGCTGTTTCATCAGTCTACATATCCAGCATCACCACTCAGGAATGAGACACACCCCTGTGTTACAGGTCAAGCAACAATATTTGGCAGAAGAGGCGTGACAGAGCTCCACACCTCACCTGAGACAAACCAGGAAACGGTTTGTTCTTTGTCCTCACTAAAGAGAAACAGACTGAAAAACAGACAATCAGATTCAGACCAAACTTCCTCTGAGTGAGTTCAGCTACAAGAGAGAAAAGTGGAAAACTACAACACTACTGCTTCAACCTGCTGACTGTCCACACACTGAAGGTGAGTTGAACTAAAAACTGTGAAGTTAGTACAGGACGGGAGCCTTGACTGACTGGACTTTCTGTCTCTTTCACCCAAAGACAAAATGGCTTCCAGATCAGAAGAGGATCTCTGCTGTCCAGTCTGTCATGAAGTCTTTAGAGATCCTGTTCTTCTGTCATGTAGCCACAGCTTCTGTAAAGACTGTCTGAAGAGCTGGTGGACAGATAGACCGATCAGAGACTGTCCAGTTTGTAAGAGAAGATCTTCAAAGGATGAACCACCGTTAAACCGGGTGTTAAAGAACCTGTGTGAGACCTTCTTACTGGAGAGAGATCAGAGAGCTTCAGAGGCTCTCTGCAGTCTGCACTCTGAGAAACTCAAACTCTTCTGTCTGGACCATCAGCAGCCAGTTTGTGTCATCTGCAGAGATTCAGAAAAACACTGCAACCACAGATTCAGACCCATCGATGAAGCTGCACGACAACACAAGAAGAAACTTCAGAAAACTCTGGAGCCCTTAAAAAAGAAGTTAAAGGTTTTCGAACAAGTTAAAGTGAAGTTTGATCAAACAACAAAACACATGAAGGTCCAGGCCCGACGCACAGAGACGCAGATTAAGGATCAGTTTAAGAAGCTTCACCAGTTTCTAGAAGAGGAAGAGGAGGCCAGGATGGCTGCACTGAGGGAGGAAGAGGAGCAGAAGAGTCAGAGGATGAAGGAGAATATGGAGGCTCTTAGCAGAGAGATAGCAGCTCTTTCAGACACAGTCAGAGTCACAGAGGAGGAACTGAGAGCTAAAGACGTCTCATTCCTGATCAACTACAAGGCTGCAGTGCAAAGAGTCCAGCAGCGCCCCCTGCTGGATGATCCACAGCTGCTCTCAGGAGCTCTGATAGACGAGGCCAAACACCTGGGCAACCTGAGCTTCAACATCTGGAACAAGATGAATGGGATGGTCTCCTACACTCCTGTGATTCTGGACCCAAACACTGCTCATCCAATACTCATCCTGTCTGAAGATCTGACCAGTGTGAGACGAGGAGAGAAACAGCAACTTCCTGATAATCCAGAGAGGTTTGATAAATACGGCACTGTCCTGGGCTTTGAAGGCTTTAACTCAGGGACTCACAGCTGGGATGTTGAGGTTGGAGACAGTGCAGGATGGGCACTGGGAGTGTTAGCAGAGTCTGTCCAGAGGAAGGGAGACATGCGGTCTGGATTTTGTTGCTTAGGGTTCGATGAAGGTAAATACGTATCACAGTCACCACCAGGACCAGTCACTCATCTCTTTGTGCAGAAGAAGCTCCAGAGGATCAGAGTGACTCTGGACTGGAACAGAGGAAAGCTGTCGTTCTCTGATCTTCATACTAACAATCACATACACACCTTCACACACACTTTCACTGAGAGGATGTTTCCATTCATTGACACTGATGATAAAGTGAAAATATTACCACTGCAGGTCTGTGTGACTGTACAAAAGGAATAGATTATTTCCGGGGTTTATCTAAAAAGATCAAACAGATAAAATCAGTAAATTTGGACCAGAAATCACTTTGATTGACAGCAGCTTCAAATGGGTTTTGGTGGTGGGAGGGGCTTCCCTCTGATTATAAATGCTATCTTTAAAGTGACGTTTTCTTTAAGAGGCTTTTCACTGTAAAACTTTATAGACCATGGAACATTTAAACATTTATAACCAACAGCCATCTATTAAAAGAAAACTGCTGTCTGAATATTTAATGTTGATGCATCTTTTAGTCATTTATCTTATGAATTAATATGTTCACAGTGTGGTGATTAACATCCTGTAACTTCAACACATATTATAATTATAATAACTCTGTTTATTCCAGATTATTGATTGTTGTTGGTGAAAGTTAATCTTACAGAAGGTTCTTTAGTTCATGTTGTCATTTAGGTAACACGTTATTATAATCTTACATAAGTTTTTTAGTTCATGTTGTCATTTAGGTAACACGTTATAATAATCATATAAAAAAGAAATGATAAGTGATTATTTGTTGACTAATATCTAAATAATGTTTATAGGTGCTTTACAAAGTATTCATTTACCATTAACAAAGAATTATAATCATTAACTTTATAATAACTTTCTTAAATCTTCACTAAAGCTGATGGTTAGTAAGTGTTTAATATCAGATAAACAACTTAGAAATCTGTAACTCTGTCTCCTGAGTCAATCTTTCCACACAGCTCGACACGATATAGATGACAGTACATAGATGATAGTATATATAGATGATAGTATATATAGATGATAGTATATATAGATGATAGTATATAGATGATAGTATATACAGTACAGGCCAAAAGTTTGGACACACCTTCTGATTCAGTGTGTTTCTTTATTTTCATGACTATTTACATTGTAGTTTCTCACTGAAGACATCAAAACTATGAATGAACACATATGGAATTATGTACTTAACAAAAAAGTGTGAAATAACTGAAAACATGTCTTATATTTTAGATTCTTCAACGTAGCCACCCTTTGCTTTTTTTGGTAACTCTGCAAACCCTTGGTGTTCTCTCAATGAGCTTCATGAGGTAGTCACCTGAAATGGTTTTCACTTCACAGGTGTGCCTTTTCAGGGTTCATTAGTGGAATTGTTTCCCTTATTAATAAAAAAGCAAAGGGTGGCTACTTTGAAGAATCTAAAATATAAGACATGTTTTCAGTTATTTCACACTTTTTTGTTAAGTACATAATTCCATATGTGTTCATTCATAGTTTTGATGCCTTCAGTGAGAATCTACAATGTAAATAGTCATGAAAATAAATAAACACATTGAATGAGAAGGTGTGTCCAAACTTTTGGCCTGTACTGTAGATGATAGTATATAGATGACAGTATATAGATGATAGTACATAGATAATAATAATAATAAATTG
Organism: Perca schrenkii; assembly: GCA_025617405.1. Taxonomy (NCBI): domain Eukaryota; kingdom Metazoa; phylum Chordata; class Actinopteri; order Perciformes; family Percidae; genus Perca; species Perca schrenkii. The sequence continues at coordinate 42,521,664 of CM046790.1, read as the reverse complement.
AATTTATATAGCGCTTTTCATGGACTCAAAGTCGCTTAGATGACAGTATATAGATGATAGTATATATAGATGATAGTATATATAGATGATAGTATATAGATGATGTTATATAGATGATAGTATATAGATGATGGTATATAGATGATGGTATATAGATGACAGTATATAGATGACAGTATATAGATGATAGTTCATAGATGACAGTATATAGATGATAGTATATATAGATGATAGTATATAGATGATGTTATATGGATGATAGTATATAGATGATGGTATATAGATGATGGTATATAGATGACGTATATAGATGATAGTATATAGATGATGGTATATAGATGATGGTATATAGATGATAGTATATAGATGACAGTATATAGATGACGTATATAGATGATAGTATATAGATGATAGTATATAGATGACGTATATAGATGACAGTATATAGATGACGTATATAGATGACAGTATATAGATGATAGTATACAGTATATAGATGATAGTATATATAGATGACAGTATATAGATGACGTATATAGATGATAGTATATAAATGATGTTATATAGATGATAGTATATAGATGACAGTATATAGATGACGTATATAGATGATAGTATATAGATGATGGTATTTAGAGTACTGACCGGGGGTTTGGGTCTGGTGCCGTGCTCCACCATGTCCAGCAGGGGGTGATGTTCTCTCAGCTGCTCCACGTTCACCACCTTCTGAAAACCCAAACTGACCTCACGTTAAGACTTCAAACGCTCAGGAAACTCTTCTGATGATGATAAGAACATATTAACAACTTAAAATCATAAGCTGAGACAAAAAGGGAAAAAAACATCCAATTTTATTTCTCGAAAAAAGCAATACAACTTTGAACAAAGACCTGTTTTTGGAGGACTTTTCTCTGTTAGTAGGTAACTGTTCAGCTTTGAAGATCAGAGAAAGGACACTTCTGTTCTGTTTTCTACAGTACCCATGAGCCTCAGCTGCCATTGCCATGGAGATGAGGCAGGGCAGAGGTGCGATATGAAGGATACGAGTTGGCGATGTCGGTCAGCGGTCCCTGTCCCGACACCAGCACACACTTATCATGGAAACTCTTTAACATCCGCAAAGGACTGTGGGACAGAACCACCTGCTCCGGAGAGATCTACAGACAGAGACACACTTTATATAATATATAATACATAATATATAATATAGAATGTCTGTCTGTCTGTCTGTCTGTGTGTATGTCTGCCTGTCTGTCTGTTTGTCTACCTGGACGTCCAGAAGGTGAGACAGCTGCTGGGCCTTGTGGTGTCTCTGACAGCTTCCTGCGTTGGTGACGAACACGACAGGAAACAGGAAGTTGTTGTTTCGGTCCAGAAGCTTCCGGAAAGCTCGCCGAGCGGCGGGAATTAAAGAGCCGCCGCGGAGCAGGACGCCGTCCACGTCGAAGAGGACGCCTGCCTGACGGAGATAGAAGACAAAATATTATTATTATTATAATATATACACTCTGACACAGAGTTAACTAGGTAACCAGGGAAAGAATACATATACAAATATATAAAAAATATATGAAACCTGAGTGCAGAATGATGCAGTATTCATCTAACCAACAAATATACTGTTTTAAGTATATATACATGTATATATTTGGTTTTTATTTGTTTTGTAAACATAAGAGAACATCCCCTGAAAAAATAAAAAAATATTAAATAAAGATGATTTAAAAAAGATAACAATAAAAGATAAATACTAAATTGATGTTTTTGCCCTTAAATGTGTATAAAATTGTACAGAGTCTGGTTGGTGGCAGAATCAGCTTTTTGTTTTGATAAGACAGATTTGATGAGAAAGATTTTCAAAAACCAGAGGTGGAAAGTAACTAAGTACATTTACTCAACTACTGTTCTTAAGTACAATGCAAGTCGAGTATCTCTTTGCTATTTTCTACTTGTCCACTACAACATCTCAGGGGGAAATATTTTACTTTTTACTGCTCTATATTCATCAGTCACCAACCAAATTCTGTGTAATTAAGAAACCCCACAAAATGTCACATTTTATTTATTCATTCACATATTTTCTGTATATTTTATCCACCTATATAGGTACGTAACCCTGTTTTAATTCATATTAAATGGTTTAGTTTCTATGAACACTTTATTATTTAGTTAAATATGAGATTAAGCCTTAAATGGGTAATAGTATTTCCATTTTCTGATACTTGAACTGAACTACATTTACCAGTCACCAACCAAACAGATTCCAGAGTACACACACACACACACACACACACACACACACACACACACACACACACACACACACACACACACACACACACACACACACACACACACACTGACCTGTCTGCTGGTGGACATGCGTCTGACCGTCTGCAGGAAACCTCGTTGACACCACATGTTGTCTGTCTGTCCAAAAAAGACGCTGCTACACATTTATACTGAGGGTTGTGACATCATCAGGGGGAGGAGCTTCACACACCCAGAGAGAGAGAGAGAGACACACACACAAACACACACAGACAGAGAGACACACCGATACATACACATCGACACACACAGAGACATACACACACACAGACTGATTAAATGCGGCTGACTGACATCACATGCAGCGTTCAGCCGTTAATCAGCCAATCACATGCTGCAGAATGCTGCCACCAATCAACCAATCAGCTGGCAGACTGAAACACACTCTGAGGAGCTCAACATATCCAGATAAACTTACAAAGATTCAAACTGGATACAGATTGTATGTGTGATTTCTGAAGAAGAGAGTATTTCTACTGTAGGCCTGTATCAAAGATATAGTCATTTATTTAAAAGGAAAGGGAAACGAAGAAATAAATATCAGTTCATCAACATTCATATATATATATATATATATATATATATATATACACATACATACAACCAACATCAAAAGAGCTTAACACCTCCACTTCCAACTTGGAATAATTCTTTTTTTTTTTTTATAAATTGTAATCATTTGGAAAATTTGGTTTCACAAAGATAAAACAACCCTAGTTAGGCAACATCTTCACTATTCTGGAGGACATTACGTTTGATTAGATTAGTTGACTATGGTGTGAAGAACTAGATCTACATTCCTTTAAACTGAAATGATTACAACTGTAGGCTCTAAAACTAGTAACAGATCCATCAAATGTTTCCATCTGAACTTATTCTGATGTCATTTACATTAACAAATGTTTCCTGGTGTTTAAAAGTATTTCTATAAAAGCCTCACGTGGTTATATACACTACTACTACTACTACTACTACTACTACTACTACTACTACTACTACTCTGCAGATTTTGAAGCTTATTTTAAAATCTGTAGAAGAAAACACGACAAAAAAAAACTGAGCTGAAGAACGTTTAATAAAAAACAGACCAATTACAAAATAAGCTGATATTTACAGACAGACAGACAGACAGACAGACAGGTTATAGTCCCAGCAGTGTTTTGGCCGTCTGACTCTGAGCCTGAAGAGTTTCGCTGGCGTAACGCTGCAACAACTCCATCTTCTTCCTCCGGACCAGAGCCTCCTCCACCTGCAAACAGGAAGTGATGTCAGAGACTTGTCTCTGTCTGTGTGTGTAGGGTTGGGTACCAAACTCTGTACCTTTTTTGGGTACCGACCAAATTACATCGGTACTACCGAGGACCAATTCACTTTAAATCAAACGGTACCAAATTTCGGTACCTGAGAGCGAGTAAGCGCAAGCTTATCTGTCTCTCCGACACACGAGCAGAGCTGCAGACGGAGTAAACTACGTGGGCTCTGCTAATTTGTTGAAGTCACAGTGAGTCACGGCAATGCTGATAAAGTGGTTTCAAGTGTGGTTACAGTTTTTCAAAACTTCACACAGACAGCGTTTGCTGCGATATGATATTAATGGAGAGGTGAAAGCAGTCGCGGTGCTGTTGTTTTACACTTCCTGTAAGACGAGCAGGCACAACAGTGGTGTCTGTGCCCTGGGGACTGACTGACAGGCTGAGGTTGTGAGGCAAGGCAACTTTACTTCCACAGCACCTTTCAGCAACAAGACAATTCCATTCAAACATTCCTTTGCACTTCAGTTAGTTCTCCATGAGTTCAATGTTGACAACAGGGCAGTCACCAAGTTTATTGTTAAAGTTTTGTGTCATTATGCAGTTTGCACTAAAATGTTCTTTACATTCCTTTGCATTTTAGATATGATAGTTCAACATTAGCCTGTACACAATGTCATTTGTTTATTTATTTATTATTTATAATATGTTCATGTTGTGGAAAAAAAGTTTCTCTTTTTTTGTTAATTTTTAAAGTTGGGATTGATACCAATCCTGAATATCTGACAGGCGCACCCCCCTCTATCCAAAAGAACAACCAGTTTTATTTATGTTACTCTGAGTGAGCAGTGTTACCAGAATTTTTTAATTTTGATAACTGTTTTGATTCACAGTTAAGGTGGAAAATAGAAGTTGTGGGTGTGTGTGTGTGTGTACCTCTCTCTGGGAGGGAACAGGAACGTGGGCGATGAAGGTGACCCCCCCCTCCTCTCCCTCTGGCTCCTCCCGGCTCTCCTCTTCATCCGGCTGCACACACACACACAGAACAAACACTCAGTGACAGGAAGCTGTGTAGTTTCATATGACGAGCTGAAACCGTTTAGAAGAAGTCTGTTGATGCTTTGAGTGTTTACCTCCTCCCTGTGGACACTGTAGATGCTCTCTTCTTCTTCTTCTACTACTTCCTGTTTGTCTCCCGACAGACGAGACTCTTTCTCTGTCCTCCACCGCTGCACCGCCTCCAGCACAGCTACACAACAGCAGAGACAACAACAACATTACAGCGGGAGACAACAACGGCAACAAGCGTAAAAACAAGCTGTGTTCAGTCATTTTATGTCCTGAATAGAGTCCAGATAATCTCCTCTAACTATAAATTAAACTGAGTAAAGTAGATATACAGGGTGCAGATGTTCCCTTATCATCTCTATTAGTATGTTGTGTATGTATATACAGTATATATACACTGAACAAATTTATGAACGCCAAAATTTTGTTTTTGCCCCCATTTTTGAGCTGAACTCAAAGATCTAAGACTTTTTCTGTATACACAAAAGGCTTCTTTATCTCAAATATTTTTCACAAATGTGTCTAAATCTGTGTTAGGGCCGGGATACATCAGGCCGATTATCGGCCGTGGGACAGTCTGGCGAGGTCAGTGACTAAAATCAGTTCGGTGTGTCCCGTGCCGTCGTCCGTCTGGGGGGCTGTCGGCGTTCATTTTGGCCGACCTGACATGTTCGGTCGGTGGGGGGGGGCCGTCGGGACTCACCCGGAAATGGGGAGCGGAATGAGGTGACTAGAGTCTCTCAAAATCTGACGAAAATCTTCTAAACTGACCTTTGTTGAGCTGAAATGAAGACAGATTCAGCAACTGCACGGCCTATTTCTCTCTTAAAATGTTTTTGAGAAACACGTTTCAGTGAACTATTTTAGTACAATATGAGATCGTATTCTGAACGGCCGCCATGACAGTTTGGCTCTGAATTTCCGGAGAAAACAAACCCATGTGACGCGTTCGTCCAATCAGCTGCCGGTTTTCATTTCTTGGGCGACATTACAGATTAGCGCCGCCTGCTGTTATGGAGACGTATTACGTCTCGGCTCCACTCGTCTTTTTGGTGTGTTCTGTGGCAGTTTTTTGGACCTCGGGGACGCGACTGATCATATCGACGGGTTTTCTGTCAACAGTCGGCCGTCGGCTATATGTGTCTACACCATTAGTGAGTACTTCTCCTTTGCCGAGAAAATCCATCCACCTCACAGGTGTGGCATATCAAGATGCTGATTAGACAGCAGGATTATTAGACAGGCTACCTTAGGCTGGCCACAATAAAAGGCCACTCTAGAATGTGCAGTTTTACTGTATTGGGCGGGTTTCTTTCGGGGGGTCCGAAAACCAGTCAGTATCTGATGTGATCACCATTTGCCTCACGCAGTGCAACACATCTCCTTGGCAAAGAGTTGATCAGGTTGTTGATTGTGACCGTCCAGTCCTCTTTAATGGTGCCAAGTTGCTGGATATTGGCAGGACCCGGAACACGCTGTCGTATACGCCGATCCAGAGCATCCCAAACATGCTCACATACACACACACACACAATGGGGGACATGTCCGTTGAGTATGCTGGCCATGCAAGAACTGGGTTGTCTTCAGCTTCCAGGATTTGTACAGATCCTTGCAACATGGGGCCGTGCATTATCACGCTGCAACATGAGGTGATGGTCGTGGATGAATGGCACAACAATGGGCTTCAGGTGCATTCCAAATGCCATCAATAAAATGGACCTGTGTTCGTGGCCCTAACATACGCCTGCCCACACCATCAACGAACTGCAGTCCGGTCGAGACCCCGATGACGGACGACGAGCATGCAGATGAGCTTCCCGGAGATGGTTTCTGACAGTTTGTGCAGAAATTCTTTGGTTATGCAAACCGATTGTTGCAGCAGCTGTCCGGGGAGGCTGGTCTCAGACCATCTTGGAGGTGAAGATGCTGGATGTGGAGGTCCTGGGCTGGTGTGGTTACACATGGTCTGCGGTTGTGAGGCCAGTTGGATGTACTACCAAATTCTCTGAAACGCCTTTGGAGACGGCTTATGGTAGAGAAATGAACATTGAATTCACAGGCAACAGCTCTGGTGGACATTCCTGCAGTCAGCATGACAGCACTCACCCTCAAAACCTGCGACATCTGTGGCATTGTGCTGTGTGATAAAACTGCACATTTTAGAGTGGCCAGCCTAAGGCACAGCTGTGCAATAATCCTGCTGTCTAATCAGAATCTTGATATGCCACAACTGTGAGGTGGATGGATTTTCTCTGCAGGAGGAGGAGAAAAGTGCTGACTAACACAGATTGAGACAGATTTGTCAACAATATTTGAGAGAAATAAGCCTTTTGTTTACATAGAAAAAGTCTTAGATCTTTGAGTTCAGCTCATGAAAAATGGGGGCAAAAACAAAAGTGTTGCGGTTATAATTTTGTTTCGTGTGTACATATATATAATATATTTATGAACCTTGTTTCTCGTGCAGCGTCTCCAGCGGAAGCAGCACGCCGTCATCTTCGTCTCTGTAGCCGTAATACTCAGCGTCCACTTCCTTCATCAGCTCCGCCCTCGTCTTCCTCAGTGCCGGGGCCGCTGGGAATCCCATGATCACAGAGAGAGCCAATCAGAACGCATGATCACACACAGATAGCCAATCAGATAGTGGTGGAAACAGGAAGTAGGAGTGTACTTACGCTCCTTCTCAAACAGCTCTCTGACTCCTGGCAGGTCTCGGGCTGCCCCAAAATATTTATATCCTCGGTTTCCTGGAACTTCTTTCCCCTCGTGGTCCAACATCCTCGGACCGACACGCTGCAAAACAAACATTATATATATATATATATATATATATATATATATATGTTGACAGAGTAGTCTGGTCCTATATGTACTATTATAATAATGATATTATATATGTATATTTACAGCGTAGTCGGGGCCTCCCAGCTCTTTGATCCGGACCTCCCAGTGAACTTTCTCTCTCAGCAGCTTGTTGATCTCATCGTTCAGATCTCGAATCTTAAACTCTCCCAGACCAGCTGACAGGGAGAGAGACAGACAGGTTAGAGACAGACAGACAGAGAGACAGGTTGGAGATAGACAGACAGGAAGAGACAAGACAGACAGAAAGACAGATAGAGAGAGAGGCAGACAGACAGATAGATAGAGAGGCAGGCAGGCAGGCAGACAGACAGACAGACAGACAGGCAGAGAGAGAGAGAGAGACAGACAGAGAGAGACAGGCAGGCAGACAGACAGGGTTCTCACCGTTCTGG
>CM046790.1:42488757-42508757 GCA_025617405.1 Perca schrenkii | reverse complement strand
GAAAGTCTATGGCTCCTCTCTGGGTGGAGCGCAGTGGCTCGACTCTGAGAAGCAGGCAAAGGGGCAGGCTGGGTGACAAACAATGCCCCAGTAGCCATGGTATTAGCAGACCGGGAAGTAGGCAGGCAGGTGGGTGAGTCATAAGGACGAGTTTGAAGAAAACACTATTTCTTTTCTTGATTTCATCCAGGCAGGGAACAAAATGACTCACCCACAGTCTCTCCTTGAACCAATACTGCTGTACGGCGATCTTTTCCAGGATAGGAGACTGCTGGGTTGGTTTGGAGTTCGCCAATTTAGCCACAGTCTGATCAGACTCCGACACCTTCTCAAACAAACGCCTCTCCGCTGGGTCCATAATGGTCAGATCGTTCTGTGACAGTTCAGAGAATTGTGGACCCAAATGCAGAAAGCAGGCAGGTAGGCAGGAGAAGTCGGAGTTGGAAGATTTATATGTCCAAAAAACTAAGTACAAATTAACAAAGGGAGTCCTGAGAGGGGCAGGCAAAAAACTAATCCATAGTGTAGAAAACAAAAAACAAGAGCAGAACAAACCAGAAACTTGAGACCAAAGGAAATCCAGGGAGCAAAAAACAAAAAACAAAAAAAATCAGACAAGAACTGACACAGTAAGGAACAACAGGCAAAAGCAAACACAATGATCTAACACAAGACAAAGGAAATACAGAGGCTAATACACAAGCAAACAAGGGACAGGTGATACAGCAGGTGAAACACATCAGGGCGGGGCAGGACAATCAGACAGCTGGGAAAACACAGGAAGTAAAACTAGACAAGACAAGACAGAAAACCAGACCACCAAAATTAAAACAGGAAACAGAAACATATACTACTCAGAATAATACACAATCAAAACAGGATAAACATAAACATAAACAATCATCAGAATAATACAAAATTAATATACAAAACAGGAAACAGCAACAGAAATATACAAACAGGCAACAGAAACATCACAACCACAACAGTGGCTTTTTTCTTAGACATATTGTACTATGGCTTTGTTTATCACTTTTTTCGACATAGTATACTTTTGCTTTTTTATGACTTTTGCAACATACTAAACTATGACTTTTATGACTTTCCACAACTTTGTTGAAATTCGGACACCACATCACATATTCAGTGAGCCATAAAAAATCACAGATAGGGTTAGTTAGATAGGAGAGGGGGCAGGTAGATAGGAGGGGGGGTAGATAGGAGAGATAGGAGAGGATGGAGTGGTAGATAGGAGAGGGGCGTAGATAGGAGAGGGTGGGGGGGGGGTAGATAGGAGAGATAGGAGAGGGTGGGGTGGTAGATAGTAGAGGGGGTAGATAGGAGATATAGGAGAGGTTGGGGTGGTAGATAGGAGGGATAGGAGAGGGGGTAAATAGGAGATATAGGAGAGGTTGGGGGTGGTAGATAGGAGGGATAAGAGAGGGTGGGGTGGTGGATAGTAGAGGGGGGTAGATAGGAGATATAGGAGAGGTTGGGGTGGTAGATAGGAGGGATAGGAGATTGGGTAGATAGGAGATATAGGAGAGGTTGGGGTGGTAGATAGGAGGGATAAAAGAGGGTGGGGTGGTGGATAGTAGAGGGGGGTAGATAGGAGATATAGGAGAGGTTGGGGTGGTAGATAGGAGGGATAGGAAAGGGGGGAGATAGGAGAGATAAGATAAGATAAGATATACTTTATTGTCCCCGAAGGGAAATTTGTTTTGAACTCTGTTCATTCTGCAGCATTACAAAGACAACACAGAATAAAAAAAAAGACAACACCAAATACAAAAAAAACAACACAAAATACAGAAAAGACAACAAATACAAATATCTCGCAGGACATACTCTCATGCAACACAAACAAAAATGCTTCCATATACATATAATAAGCACATTAACTACTCCTTTCATTGGCACTTCCCATTAAACAACCCCGTCGGCTGTATTCTCCGCAATAAGTATGGCACAGCCCTTGCACAGTACGATATTGCACAGCTAACATATTGCCCAACCCCAATAGTCTACATATCGCACAAATTTCACAAAGCACTGACAATGCCCAACCTCGATAGACTACGTACTGGACAAATGACATAACGGCCAACTGAATAGCCTACGTATTGCGCAAATAACCTATTGCACAATCCCCAATAGCCTAACGTATTGCACAATGACATGATGTACAACCCCAAATAGCCTGCGTATTGCACAACTAACATATTGCACAACCCCAATAGCCAGGTATTGTACAAATGACATAAAGGACACCCCAATAGCCTACACACACACATGCACAAATGACACATTTCCACATAGTCCATGCGGTACACTACTTATCGCACGACAACATAGGACACAACCCAACCAGCCTACATGTTAGTGTTAAGAATCTTAATGGACATAGGCACAAATGAGTATTTATGTCGGTTCAGCCTGCATCTAGGAACCCTGAATCTTCTACCAGAAGTTAAAAGCTGAAATTCTGGGTGAAGTATGTGAGTCGTGTCGGAAACTATTTTTTGTGCCTGTCTGATAACCGACTGCTCATAAATTGTCTGGGGGGACAGATGGTTTTTGACCCCCATAATCTTCATAGCTGTCTGTACCTGACGGGCAATCTGTGATTTGGACTGTACAGTCAAGTTACCACACCAGGTTGTGATGCCATATCTTAAAATACTCTTTAATATTGCATGATAGAACAACAACATCATTTTTTGCTCGACTCCATACACTCTAAGTCTTCGTAGAAAATGCATCCTCTGTTGAAGTCTAGAACAAAGAGTGTTCACGTGGTCCTTCCAGCTAAGTGCATTATCGATATGTACACCAAGGTACTTGTAAGAGCTAAACTGGGTAATGGGTAAGTTGTTCCTCTCCTTTTGACCTGTCTCTCTTAGTTACGCTGTTATAGTTCTAGACTGCCGGGGGACTTCCTTCCTTCCTTTGACACACTGAGCTGCTCTCTCCTCTCCCTTTCTTTTACCATTTGTGTGCATCCCGTCCCAAAAATGCTTGTTACTAATCCTAGCTTCTGGGGAGTTTACTCTCCGGAGTCCTTATGTTTTTTCACCCAGCATATCCTGGTTGCAGCTGTCGCCGTGGTCCTGCTGCACTCCCTGCTAAGCTCAGCGGTGCCCTGCAATGTCATGCTGCGTCCTGCTGAACCCTGCTGCTTCCTGCTACGTCCATCCATGCTCTGCTGGGCCACGCTACATCCTGTAACGCCCTGCAGCGCCCTGATATGACATGAACTAATACGACTACCATTTGAAGTCACTGTTCCATTATTAATTTGACTATTATCGCCACTGTTCATCATATCCCCAACCGGCCCGTCAGACACCGCCTACCAAGAGCCTGGGTCTGTCCGAGGTTTCTTCCCAAGAGGGAGTTTTTCCTCGCCACTGTCGCACTGCTTGCTCTTGAGGGAATTACTGTAATTGTTGGAATTGCTGGGGCTTTGTAAATTATAGAGTGTGGTCTAGACCTACTCTATCTGTAAAGTGTCTTGAGATAACTTGTGTTATAATTTGATCCTATAAATAAAATTGAATTGAACTGAATTGTTGATCACTACAGGACTGGTGTCACCTATGGCCTTTGGGTCAAACACCATGTCCTCAGTTTTTGTCACATTTAGCACAAGATTGTTGCTCCAGGCTTCCCTGAGCAAGTGATTAAGTTCTGTCGGCACAATATTCAGTTGTGCTCTATCCTTGTCCTTGAATGCCAATTTCTTGCGGTTGATACAGTCTTTAACCTCCTTAGTTATACTGTATATGGCTTGTTGTTAGGATATACAGTTATTACTTTCTGATGTATCACATTGTCCACACAGAATTGTAGGTAATCTGTAACAGTCTCTGCCGCTTTATCTACATCCAGTTCATGAAAAATACTCCATTCTGTGGAGAGAAATCAACCTTTAAGGGACTCTATGCTGTCACTAGTCCAGATCTTTACAGTCTGGTGTATGGTTTACTGCTTTTGAGAACAGTTCTGTAAGTGGGGATGAGATGGACTACGTTATGATCCGAGTTTGACAGTGGTGGTTTAGCCCTTCTCACGTAGGCATTTTTCACATTAAAATAGCACTTTTCAAGGATTCTGTCCTCTCTTGTACCACATTTGACATACTGTGAAAAACCTGGGAGTGACAGTTCCAATTTACAGTGATTAAAATCCCCTAGAAAATAAATCGGGGCCTCAGGAGGGCACATTAACTGTTGATGTACACAGTCAGTGATGTGTGCTGCTGCACTTGCAGCGTTCCCGCTGGGAGGGACATACACACTGCAGAGGATGATATTGCCAAACTCTCTGGGCAGATACATGGGTCTTAGGCTCAAACACATTAATTGAACATCGGGATTGCAAACAATTAGTAACAATCCGTTTCAGCACCATGGACAGCCCCCTTCAATTTCATTAGCACAGCTCTTTTTCAGCACCATGGACAGCCCCCTTCAATTTCATTAACACAGCTCTGTTTCAGCCACATGGACAACCTCCCTCTGTTATAGTAACATATCTCTTTTTCAGCACCATGGACAGCCTTCCTCTGTTTTAGTAACAATCCGTTTCAGCACCATGGACAGCCTCCCTCTGTCTTAGTAACAATAATCCTTTTCAGCACCATGTACAGCCTCCCGCTGTTTTAGTAATAAGCTGTTTCAGCCCCATAGACAGCCTCACTCTGTTTTAGTAATATATCTTTTTTTTCAGCACCATGGACACTGTCCCTCTATTTTAGTAATAATGCTCCATTTTAGCACCATGGATACCCTCCTCTTTTAGTAATAATGCTCATTTTCAACACCATGTACAGCCTCCCTCTGTTTTAGTAACACAGCTCTTTTTCAGCCCCATGGACAGCCTCCTGTTTTAGTAATAATGCTCCTTTTCAGCACCATGGACAGCCTCCCTCTGTTTTAGTAACAATCCGTTTCAGCACCATGGACAGCCTCCCTCTGTCTTAGTAACAATAATCCTTTTCAGCACCATGTACAGCCTCCCGCTGTTTTAGTAATCAGCTGTTTCAGCACCATAGACAGCCTCACTCTGTTATAGTAACATATCTCTTTTTCAGCACCATGGACAGCCTCCCTCTGTCTTAGTAACAATAATCCTTTTCAGCACCATGTACAGCCTCCCGCTGTTTTAGTAATAAGCTGTTTCAGCCCCATAGACAGCCTCACTCTGTTTTAGTAATATATCTTTTTTTCAGCACCATGGACAGTGTACCTCTATTTTAGTAATAATGCTCCATTTTAGCACCATGGATACCCTCCTCTTTTAGTAATAATGCTCATTTTCAACACCATGTACAGCCTCCCTCTGTTTTAGTAACACAGCTCTTTTTCAGCCCCATGGACAGCCTCCTGTTTTAGTAATAATGCTCCTTTTCAGCACCATGGACAGCCTCCCTCTGTTTTAGTAACAATCCGTTTCAGCACCATGGACAGCCTCCCTCTGTCTTAGTAACAATAATCCTTTTCAGCACCATGTACAGCCTCCCGCTGTTTTAGTAATCAGCTGTTTCAGCACCATAGACAGCCTCACTCTGTTATAGTAACATATCTCTTTTTCAGCACCATGGACAGCCTCCCTCTGTCTTAGTAACAATAATCCTTTTCAGCACCATGTACAGCCTCCCGCTGTTTTAGTAATAAGCTGTTTCAGCCCCATAGACAGCCTCACTCTGTTTTAGTAATATATCGTTTTTTCAGCACCATGGACAGTGTACCTCTATTTTAGTAATAATGCTCCATTTTAGCACCATGAATACCCTCCTCTTTTAGTAATAATGCTCATTTTCAACACCATGTACAGCCTCGCTCTGTTTTAGTAACACAGCTCTTTTTCAGCAATATGGACAGCCTCCCTCTGTTTTAGTAACAATGCTCCATTTCAGCCCCATGGTCAGCGTCCCTCGCTTTTAGTAACAATGCTCCATTTCAGCACCATGGACAGCCCCCTTCTGTTTTAGTAACATATCTCTTTTTCAGCAACATGGACAGCATCCCTCTGTTTTAATAATAATGGTCCATTTCAGCATCATGACAGCCTCCCTCTGTTTCAGTAAAAATAATTCTGTTTTAGTAATGTTCCTTTTCAGCCCCATGGACAGCCTCCTGTTTTAGTAATAATGCTTCTTTTCAGCACCACGGACAGCCTCCCTCTGTTTTATTAAAAATCCGTTTCAGAACCATGGACAGCCTCACTCTGTTTTAGTAACAATCCGTTTCAGCACCATGGACAGCCTCCCTCTGTTTTAGTAATGTTCCTTTTCAGCCCCATGGACAGCCTCCTGTTTTAGTAATAATGCTCCTTTTCAGCACCATGGACAGCCTCCCTCTGTTTCAGTAAAAATAATTCTGTTTTAGTAACAATAATCTGTTTCAGCACCATGGACAGCCTCCTGTTTTAGTAATAATGCTTCTTTTCAGCACCACAGACAGCCTCCCTCTGTTTTAGTAACAATCCGTTTCAGCACCATGTACAGCCTCCCTTCTATTACATTAACACAGCTATTTTTTTAGCAACATGGACAGCCTCCCTTTGTTTTAGTAACAATGCTCCATTTCAGCACCATGGACAGCCCCCTTCTGTTTTAGTAATAATGCTGTTTCAGCACCATGGACAGCCTCCCTCTGTTTTAGTAACATATCTCTCTGTCACGCCCCAACATTTACATAGGCTACACGTAGTCTTCTGAATAGGTCGTGCAGATCTCAAACATTGTATACATTGTTCATCTGCTATTTTATCACTAAATTCACATCTGAGACTTTTTTACGCGAGGAAGCAACTATGTAGAGGTCAAATATTGGCCGTTTTACGAAAATTGATGGCTAATTGCAAATTTTGTCCATGTTGGAATTCATCGGCCGATGCTGCCTGGGTTACTGCCTCGCCGCCCGGTCTATTCTCCTTCACAGACCACAGCCCGCTTGTGAGCTAGATGGAGCTCTGTCACGGCCGGCAGCCCGCGGTGCTCGATACCCGTGCAAAGTCACCGTTTCTGAGTTACTGGACTACCAAATGCTGCTGCCCTGACAGAGCTCCAGGGCCTGCAGCTCCCCTCTCCCTGCTATATGGCCAGTCTGTGTGAGTGAGAGTGCGGTCAGCAAGCTCGTTACGCCCGCAATCTCTTACCACAGGTTCCCGTTAATCTTAAAATGGATATGTGTGTTGAGTTATTTAAACAAACGATCAGGGAAATAAATGTCTCTTCCGTCCGTGAGTCTCATTGATAGTGCTTGCAGCTGGATGGAGCTCTATCAATGAGAGCTAGCTAACCTCCTCCTAGACCTCTGAAATTCACAAAAAATGCATTAAATTGAAATCGGACACCATTGTTAGCTTTATAAGACCTTAGCATAGATGGTATATAAGTGGCATGACGAAATTCCAACTGTAAATATACTATAGTTATGCCGAAAGTGTAGATAACTAGCAGTGAGCTTTACCCATAAGATTTAAGGGACACTAGCAGCTAACGAAAGAAATTTGCATTAAATTGAAATGGGACACAACTGTTAGCTTTGTAAGACCTTAGGGTAGCTGTAATATAAGTGGCATGACGAAATTCAAACTCTAAATATACTCTAGTTATGCTGGCAGCCTTGTTACAAATAGGGCCATATTCACAGGGTAGTTAAGAAAATAAAATAAATAAAATAGCACTCGGGCAATTTTCAGCCCAACCAATGTTACATACCCTATTAGGAGACCTTAAGGAACAGTGTGAAATACCCTATATAATCATTCTATCACCCTTTAACCCCCATATATCATACATATATGTATAACTAAAGCTGTAACAGATGAATGTAGTGGAGTAACTAAAGTAACTAGTAACTAAAGCTGTAACAGATGAATGTAGTGGAGTAACTAAAGTAACTAGTAACTAAAGCTGGAACAGATGAATGTAGCGGAGTAACTAAAGTAACTAGTAACTAAAGCTGGAACAGATGAATGTAGCGGAGTAACTAAAGTAACTAGTAACTAAAGCTGTAACAGATGAATGTAGTGGAGTAACTAAAGTAACTAGTAACTAAAGCTGTAACAGATGAATGTAGTGGAGTAACTAAAGTAACTAGTAACTAAAGCTGGAACAGATGAATGCAGTGGAGTAACTAAAGTAACTAGTAACTAAAGCTGGAACAGATGAATGTAGTGAAGTAACTAAAGTAACTAGCAACTAAAGCTGGAAGAGATGAATGTAGTGGAGTAACTAAAGTAACTAAAGCTGGAACAGATGAATGTAGTGGAGTAACTAAAGTAACTAGTAACTAAAGCTGGAACAGATGAATGTAGTGGAGTAACTAAAGTAACTAGTAACTAA
This sequence comes from Perca schrenkii, assembly GCA_025617405.1. Taxonomy (NCBI): domain Eukaryota; kingdom Metazoa; phylum Chordata; class Actinopteri; order Perciformes; family Percidae; genus Perca; species Perca schrenkii. The sequence continues at coordinate 42,500,401 of CM046790.1, read as the reverse complement.
AGCTGGAACAGATGAATGTAGTGGAGTAACTAAAGTAACTAGTAACTAAAGCTGGAACAGATGAATGTAGTGGAGTAACTAGCAACTAAAGCTGGAACAGATGAATGTAGTGGAGTAACTAAAGTAACTAAAGCTGGAACAGATGAATGTAGTGGAGTAACTAAAGTAACTAGTAACTAAAGCTGGAACAGATGAATGTAGTGGAGTAACTAAAGTAACTAGTAACTAAAGCTGGAACAGAATCAGAATCAGAATCAGAAAAGCTTTATTGCCAAGTATGTTTACACACACGAGGGATGTGTCTTGGTATCGTAAGTGCACATCGCATCAAAATCATTAAAGCAACATACACAAACACACCGAGTCGCCATATGCGGCGCCATCACAACTCTCTCCTAACCCTCGCAACAGATACAGCATGACATTGGGAGAGGAGAGGGAATAAAAAAGCCGTTTTCAGACTATCCTCATAAAATAAGAACAGTGTGGGAACAGGAAAAAAACACCTCAGCACATAAGCACACAGTCAGTACATTTGCACTGCTGCACATAACACCACATAACAGTACATTTGCACTGCTGCACATAACACAACATAACATTATAACAGGACACGCAGTAGGGGGTGGGATCTTGGGTGCATTGGGATGGGGGGGTGATGGAGTAGAGGTAGTCCAGGACAGGCAAACAGACATCTGGTCCTGCAGCCAAACAAAGGCGCTGGCCCAGACCTGCCCGCCTGACTGGGGGAAGAAGCGGTGAAGGCGCTGGGTAGGGGGGTGGGGGTGTAGTTGCAAATCTGTATGTATGTCAAAGTTTCGTGTATGTGTAGGCCTGATTAGTCAAGCTACGTCTGGCCCCCCGTAATCAGGTTTACTCAGTCCGCACGATTGTCATTGCGATACACAGCCAGTTGCCATGGAGTCAGCCTTGAAACAGGACCCAGTACGAGTCAACAATCAACAGGTGTCAGTGGGAGTCGGGTAGGGAAATGAAGAGTGTGACTCGCTGTAGAGCTCCGAGGGGAGTGAGTATCCAACACCGGCCTTGGCCAAGGCCAGCGCTGTTCGGGAGCCGAAAAGATAAGGTTGGAATTTGTTTTGTCTTGGGGGCGAGAGCCGGCAGATTAGTCACTCCCGAGTTCTCTGAAATGTCCCCTCTGGTCTCCGTAACGATCAAATTTCCTTGCCAAAGCCGTGAGTTTCCCCAAGATCTCGTCCAACTTGTCCAACTTGTCCAGAGCTGACTGTCTCCCCAAGATGGTATCCAGTTTTGGGCCCATGATAATCACAGTATCCAATTTGTGGCTCATGGAGTTCAGAGTCACAATTTGAGTTCCGACAGCTCTGCCCACAGCTTCAACCATGACGGGCAGCCTGGCATTTTGCTCTGTTCCGTCTTCACTTTAATTTCTCGATAAACCAGGGCAATGCCTGAGCCAATCAGCAAAAGACCTGTTATCATAGTTCCGAATAGGTAGATATCTTCAATGTCCTCCACGGAAAGAACCGCCAGACACACGACCCGCCACCTCTCCCATGCATCCATCGTGTAGCCAGCTGCGAACGTTCCGGCAGGGCAGTCAGGTTCCCCCGAACCCGAGCTTCTCGTCGAGAAGATGGTGTCAATTGCACTGAGAGACCAGTTGATCAAATCCATAATTCGTAGTTTAGGAGCAGTGCAGAGAGAGAGACTCTATAAGTACAAGTAACAGCAGACAACACGAGACAGATGAATGTAGCGGAGTAACTAAAGTAACCAGTAACTAAAGCTGGAACAGATGAATGCAGTGGAGTAACTAAAGTAAATAGTAACTAAAGCTGGAACAGATGAATGTAGTGGAGTAACTAAAGTAACTAGTAACTAAAGCTGGAACAGATTAATGTAGCGGAGTAACTAAAGTAACTAGTAACTAAAGCTGGAACAAATGAATGTAGTGGAGTAACTAAAGTAACTAGTAACTAAAGCTGGAACAGATGAATGTAGTGGAGTAACTAAAGTAACTAGTAACTAAAGCTGTAACAGATGAATGTAGTGGAGTAACTAAAGTAACTAGTAACTAAAGCTGTAACAGATGAATGTAGTGGAGTAACTAAAGTAACTAGTAACTAAAGCTGGAACAGATGAATGTAGTGGAGTAACTAAAGTAACTAGTAACTAAAGCTGGAACAGATGAATGTAGTGGAGTAACTAAAGTAACTAGTAACTAAAGCTGGAACAGATGAATGTAGTGGAGTAACTAAAGTAACTAGTAACTAAAGCTGGAACAGATGAATGTAGTGGAGTAACTAAAGTAACTAGTAACTAAAGCTGGAACAGATGAATGTAGTGGAGTAACTAAAGTAACTAGTAACTAAAGCTGTAACAGATGAATGTAGTGGAGTAACTAAAGTAACTAGTAACTAAAGCTGGAACAGATGAATGTAGTGGAGTAACTAAAGTAACTAGTAACTAAAGCTGGAACAGATGAATGTAGTGGAGTAACTAAAGTAACTAGTAACTAAAGCTGGAACAGATGAATGTAGTGGAGTAACTAAAGTAACTAGTAACTAAAGCTGGAACAGATTAATGTAGTGGAGTAACTAAAGTAACTAGTAACTAAAGCTGGAACAGATGAATGTAGTGGAGTAACTAAAGTAACTAGTAACTAAAGCTGGAACAGATGAATGTAGCGGAGTAACTAAAGTAACTAGTAACTAAAGCTGGAACAGATGAATGTAGCGGAGTAACTAAAGTAACTAGTAACTAAAGCTGGAACAGATGAATTTAGTGGAGTAACTAAAGTAACTAGTAACTAAAGCTGGAACAGATGAATGTAGTGGAGTAACTAAAGTAACTAGTAACTAAAGCTGGAACAGATGAATGTAGCGGAGTAACTAAAGTAACTAGTAACTAAAGCTGGAACAGATGAATGTAGTGGAGTAACTAAAGTAACTAGTAACTAAAGCTGGAACAGATGAATGTAGTGGAGTAACTAAAGTAACTAGTAACTAAAGCTGTAACAGATGAATGTAGTAACTAAAGTAACTAGTAACTAAAGCTGGAACAGATGAATGTAGGGAGTAACTAAAGTAACTAGTAACTAAAGCTGTAACAGATGAATGTAGTGGAGTAACTAAAGTAACTAGTAACTAAAGCTGGAACAGATGAATGTAGTGGAGTAACTAAAGTAACTAGTAACTAAAGCTGGAACAGATGAATGTAGTGGAGTAACTAAAGTAACTAGTAACTAAAGCTGGAACAGATGAATGTAGTGGAGTAACTAAAGTAACTAGTAACTAAAGCTGGAACAGATGAATGTAGTGGAGTAACTAAAGTAACTAGTAACTAAAGCTGGAACAGATGAATGTAGTGGAGTAACTAAAGTAACTAGTAACTAAAGCTGTAACAGATGAATGTAGTGGAGTAACTAAAGTAACTAGTAACTAAAGCTGGAACAGATGAATGTAGTGGAGTAACTAAAGTAACTAGTAACTAAAGCTGGAACAGATGAATGTAGTGGAGTAACTAAAGTAACTAGTAACTAAAGCTGGAACAGATTAATGTAGTGGAGTAACTAAAGTAACTAGTAACTAAAGCTGGAACAGATGAATGTAGCGGAGTAACTAAAGTAACTAGTAACTAAAGCTGGAACAGATGAATGTAGTGGAGTAACTAAAGTAACTAGTAACTAAAGCTGGAACAGATGAATGTAGTGGAGTAACTAAAGTAACTAGTAACTAAAGCTGGAACAGATGAATGTAGCGGAGTAACTAAAGTAACTAGTAACTAAAGCTGGAACAGATGAATGTAGTGGAGTAACTAAAGTAACTAGTAACTAAAGCTGGAACAGATGAATGTAGTGGAGTAACTAAAGTAACTAGTAACTAAAGCTGGAACAGATGAATGTAGTGGAGTAACTAAAGTAACTAGTAACTAAAGCTGGAACAGATTAATGTGAGTAACTAAAGTAACTAGTAACTAAAGCTGTAACAGATGAATGTAGTGGAGTAACTAAAGTAACTAGTAACTAAAGCTGGAACAGATGAATGTAGTGGAGTAACTAAAGTAACTAGTAACTAAAGCTGGAACAGATGAATGTAGTGGAGTAACTAAAGTAACTAGTAACTAAAGCTGGAACAGATGAATGTAGTGGAGTAACTAAAGTAACTAGTAACTAAAGCTGGAACAGATGAATGTAGTGGAGTAACTAAAGTAACTAGTAACTAAAGCTGGAACAGATGAATGTAGTGGAGTAACTAAAGTAACTAGTAACTAAAGCTGGAACAGATGAATGTAGTGGAGTAACTAAAGTAACTAGTAACTAAAGCTGGAACAGATGAATGTAGTGGAGTAACTAAAGTAACTAGTAACTAAAGCTGGAACAGATGAATGCAGTGGAGTAACTAAAGTAACTAGTAACTAAAGCTGGAACAGATGAATGTAGTGGAGTAACTAAAGTAACTAGTAACTAAAGCTGGAACAGATTAATGTAGTAACTAAAGTAACTAGTAACTAAAGCTGGAACAGATGAATGTAGCGGAGTAACTAAAGTAACTAGTAACTAAAGCTGGAACAGATGAATGTAGTGGAGTAACTAAAGTAACTAGTAACTAAAGCTGGAACAGATGAATGTAGTGGAGTAACTAAAGTAACTAGTAACTAAAGCTGGAACAGATGAATGTAGTGGAGTAACTAAAGTAACTAGTAACTAAAGCTGGAACAGATGAATGTAGCAGAGTAACTAAAGTAACTAGTAACTAAAGCTGGAACAGATGAATGTAGCGGAGTAACTAAAGTAACTAGTAACTAAAGCTGTAACAGATGAATGTAGTGGAGTAACTAAAGTAACTAGTAACTAAAGCTGGAACAGATGAATGTAGCGGAGTAACTAAAGTAACTAGTAACTAAAGCTGTAACAGATGAATGTAGTGGAGTAACTAAAGTAACTAGTAACTAAAGCTGTAACAGATGAATGTAGCGGAGTAACTAAAGTAACTAGTAACTAAAGCTGGAACAGATGAATGTAGTGGAGTAACTAAAGTAACTAGTAACTAAAGCTGGAACAGATGAATGTAGTGGAGTAACTAAAGTAACTAGTAACTAAAGCTGGAACAGATGAATGTAGTGGAGTAACTAAAGTAACTAGTAACTAAAGCTGGAACAGATGAATGTAGTGGAGTAACTAAAGTAACTAGTAACTAAAAGCTGGAACAGATGAATGTAGTGGAGTAACTAAAGTAACTAGTAACTAAAGCTGGAACAGATGAATGTGAGTAACTAAAGTAACTAGTAACTAAAGCTGGAACAGATTAATGTAGTGGAGTAACTAAAGTAACTAGTAACTAAAGCTGTAACAGATGAATGTAGTGGAGTAACTAAAGTAACTAGTAACTAAAGCTGGAACAGATGAATGTAGTGGAGTAACTAAAGTAACTAGTAACTAAAGCTGAAACAGATTAATGTGGAGTAACTAAAGTAACTAGTAACTAAAGCTGGAACAGATGAATGTAGCGGAGTAACTAAAGTAACTAGTAACTAAAGCTGGAACAGATGAATGTAGTGGAGTAACTAAAGTAACTAGTAACTAAAGCTGGAACAGATGAATGTAGCGGAGTAACTAAAGTAACTAGTAACTAAAGCTGGAACAGATGAATGTAGCGGAGTAACTAAAGTAACTAGTAACTAAAGCTGTAACAGATGAATGTAGTGGAGTAACTAAAGTAACTAGTAACTAAAGCTGGAACAGATGAATGTAGCGGAGTAACTAAAGTAACTAGTAACTAAAAGCTGGAACAGATGAATGTAGCGGAGTAACTAAAGTAACTAGTAACTAAAGCTGTAACAGATGAATGTAGTGGAGTAACTAAAGTAACTAGTAACTAAAGCTGTAACAGATGAATGTAGTGGAGTAACTAAAGTAACTAGTAACTAAAGCTGTAACAGATGAATGTAGTAACTAAAGTAACTAGTAACTAAAGCTGGAACAGATTAATGTAGTAACTAAAGTAACTAGTAACTAAAGCTGTAACAGATGAATGTAGTGGAGTAACTAAAGTAACTAGTAACTAAAGCTGGAACAGATGAATGTAGTGGAGTAACTAAAGTAACTAGTAACTAAAGCTGGAACAGATGAATGTAGTGGAGTAACTAAAGTAACTAGTAACTAAAGCTGGAACAGATGAATGTAGTGGAGTAACTAAAGTAACTAGTAACTAAAGCTGGAACAGATGAATGTAGTGGAGTAACTAAAGTAACTAGTAACTAAAGCTGGAACAGATGAATGTAGTGGAGTAACTAAAGTAACTAGTAACTAAAGCTGGAACAGATGAATGTAGTGGAGTAACTAAAGTAACTAGTAACTAAAGCTGTAACAGATGAATGCAGTGAAGTAACTAAAGTAACTAGTAACTAAAGCTGGAACAGAGTAATGTAGTGGAGTAACTAAAGTAACTAGTAACTAAAGCTGGAACAGATGAATGTAGTGGAGTAACTAAAGTAACTAGTAACTAAAGCTGGAACAGATGAATTTAGTGGAGTAACTAAAGTAACTAGTAACTAAAGCTGGAACAGATGAATGTAGTGGAGTAACTAAAGTAACTAGTAACTAAAGTAACTAGTAACTAAAGCTGGAACAGATGAATGTAGTGGAGTAACTAAAGTAACTAGTAACTAAAACTGTAACAGATGAATGTAGCGGAGTAACTAAAGTAACTAGTAACTAAAGCTGGAACAGATGAATGTAGTGGAGTAACTAAAGTAACTAGTAACTAAAGCTGGAACAGATGAATGCAGTGGAGTAACTAAAGTAACTAGTAACTAAAGCTGGAACAGATGAATGTAGTGGAGTAACTAAAGTAACTAGTAACTAAAGCTGTAACAGATGAATGTAGCGGAGTAACTAAAGTAACTAGTAACTAAAGCTGGAACAGATGAATGTAGTGGAGTAACTAAAGTAACTAGTAACTAAAGCTGGAACAGATGAATGTAGTGGAGTAACTAAAGTAACTAGTAACTAAAGCTGGAACAGATGAATGTAGCGGAGTAACTAAAGTAACTAGTAACTAAAGCTGTAACAGATGAATGTAGTGGAGTAACTAAAGTAACTAGTAACTAAAGCTGGAACAGATGAATGTAGTGGAGTAACTAAAGTAACTAGTAACTAAAGCTGTAACAGATGAATGTAGTGGAGTAACTAAAGTAACTAGTAACTAAAGCTGGAACAGATGAATGTAGTGGAGTAACTAAAGTAACTAGTAACTAAAGCTGTAACAGATGAATGTAGTGGAGTAACTAAAGTAACTAGTAACTAAAGCTGTAACAGATGAATGTAGTAACTAAAGTAACTAGTAACTAAAGCTGGAACAGATTAATGTAGTAACTAAAGTAACTAGTAACTAAAGCTGTAACAGATGAATGTAGTGGAGTAACTAAAGTAACTAGTAACTAAAGCTGGAACAGATGAATGTAGTGGAGTAACTAAAGTAACTAGTAACTAAAGCTGGAACAGATTAATGTAGTAACTAAAGTAACTAGTAACTAAAAGCTGGAACAGATGAATGTAGCGGAGTAACTAAAGTAACTAGTAACTAAAGCTGGAACAGATGAATGTAGTGGAGTAACTAAAGTAACTAGTAACTAAAGCTGGAACAGATGAATGTAGCGGAGTAACTAAAGTAACTAGTAACTAAAGCTGGAACAGATGAATGTAGTGGAGTAACTAAAGTAACTAGTAACTAAAGCTGGAACAGATGAATGTAGTGGAGTAACTAAAGTAACTAGTAACTAAAGCTGTAACAGATGAATGTAGCGGAGTAACTAAAGTAACTAGTAACTAAAACTGGAACAGATGAATGTAGCGGAGTAACTAAAGTAACGAGTAACTAAAGCTGTAACAGATGAATGTAGTGGAGTAACTAAAGTAACTAGTAACTAAAGCTGTAACAGATGAATGTAGTGGAGTAACTAAAGTAACTAGTAACTAAAGCTGTAACAGATGAATGTAGTAACTAAAGTAACTAGTAACTAAAGCTGGAACAGATTAATGTAGTAACTAAAGTAACTAGTAACTAAAGCTGTAACAGATGAATGTAGTGGAGTAACTAAAGTAACTAGTAACTAAAGCTGGAACAGATGAATGTAGTGGAGTAACTAAAGTAACTAGTAACTAAAGCTGGAACAGATGAATGTAGTGGAGTAACTAAAGTAACTAGTAACTAAAGCTGGAACAGATGAATGTAGTGGAGTAACTAAAGTAACTAGTAACTAAAGCTGGAACAGATGAATGTAGTGGAGTAACTAAAGTAACTAGTAACTAAAGCTGGAACAGATGAATGTAGTGGAGTAACTAAAGTAACTAGTAACTAAAGCTGGAACAGATGAATGTAGTGGAGTAACTAAAGTAACTAGTAACTAAAGCTGTAACAGATGAATGCAGTGAAGTAACTAAAGTAACTAGTAACTAAAGCTGGAACAGAGTAATGTAGTGGAGTAACTAAAGTAACTAGTAACTAAAGCTGGAACAGATGAATGTAGTGGAGTAACTAAAGTAACTAGTAACTAAAGCTGGAACAGATGAATTTAGTGGAGTAACTAAAGTAACTAGTAACTAAAGCTGGAACAGATGAATGTAGTGGAGTAACTAAAGTAACTAGTAACTAAAGTAACTAGTAACTAAAGCTGGAACAGATGAATGTAGCGGAGTAACTAAAGTAACTAGTAACTAAAACTGTAACAGATGAATGTAGCGGAGTAACTAAAGTAACTAGTAACTAAAGCTGGAACAGATGAATGTAGTGGAGTAACTAAAGTAACTAGTAACTAAAGCTGGAACAGATGAATGCAGTGGAGTAACTAAAGTAACTAGTAACTAAAGCTGGAACAGATGAATGTAGTGGAGTAACTAAAGTAACTAGTAACTAAAGCTGTAACAGATGATTGTAGCGGAGTAACTAAAGTAACTAGTGACTAAAGCTGGAACAGATGAATGTAGTGGAGTAACTAAAGTAACTAGTAACTAAAGCTGTAACAGATGAATGCAGTGGAGTAACTAAAGTAACTAGTAACTAAAGCTGGAACAGATGAATGTAGCAGAGTAACTAAAGTAACTAGTAACTAAAGCTGTAACAGATGAATGTAGTGGAGTAACTAAAGTAACTAGTAACTAAAGCTGGAACAGATGAATGTAGTGGAGTAACTAAAGTAACTAGTAACTAAAGCTGTAACAGATGAATGTAGCGGAGTAACTAAAGTAACTAGTAACTAAAGCTGGAACAGATGAATGTAGTGGAGTAACTAAAGTAACTAGTAACTAAAGCTGTAACAGATGAATGTAGTGGAGTAACTAAAGTAACTAGTAACTAAAGCTGTAACAGATGAATGTAGTAACTAAAGTAACTAGTAACTAAAGCTGGAACAGATTAATGTAGTAACTAAAGTAACTAGTAACTAAAGCTGTAACAGATGAATGTAGTGGAGTAACTAAAGTAACTAGTAACTAAAGCTGGAACAGATGAATGTAGTGGAGTAACTAAAGTAACTAGTAACTAAAGCTGGAACAGATTAATGTAGTAACTAAAGTAACTAGTAACTAAAGCTGGAACAGATGAATGTAGCGGAGTAACTAAAGTAACTAGTAACTAAAGCTGGAACAGATGAATGTAGCAGAGTAACTAAAGTAACTAGTAACTAAAGCTGGAACAGATGAATGTAGCGGAGTAACTAAAGTAACTAGTAACTAAAGCTGTAACAGATGAATTTAGTGGAGTAACTAAAGTAACTAGTAACTAAAGCTGGAACAGATGAATGTAGTGGAGTAACTAAAGTAACTAGTAACTAAAGCTGGAACAGATGAATGTAGCGGAGTAACTAAAGTAACTAGTAACTAAAGCTGGAACAGATGAATGTAGTGGAGTAACTAAAGTAACTAGTAACTAAAGCTGTAACAGATGAATGTAGTGGAGTAACTAAAGTAACTAGTAACTAAAGCTGTAACAGATGAATGTAGTAACTAAAGTAACTAGTAACTAAAGCTGGAACAGATTAATGTAGTAACTAAAGTAACTAGTAACTAAAGCTGGAACAGATGAATGTAGTGGAGTAACTAAAGTAACTAGTAACTAAAGCTGGAACAGATGAATGTAGTGGAGTAACTAAAGTAACTAGTAACTAAAGCTGGAACAGATGAATGTAGTGGAGTAACTAAAGTAACTAGTAACTAAAGCTGGAACAGATGAATGTAGTAACTAAAGTAACTAGTAACTAAAGCTGGAACAGATTAATGTAGTAACTAAAGTAACTAGTAACTAAAGCTGTAACAGATGAATGTAGTGGAGTAACTAAAGTAACTAGTAACTAAAGCTGGAACAGATGAATGTAGTGGAGTAACTAAAGTAACTAGTAACTAAAGCTGGAACAGATGAATGTAGCGGAGTAACTAAAGTAACTAGTAACTAAAGCTGGAACAGATGAATGTAGTGGAGTAACTAAAGTAACTAGTAACTAAAGCTGTAACAGATGAATGTAATGGAGTAACTAAAGTAACTAGTAACTAAAGCTGTAACAGATGAATGTAGTAACTAAAGTAACTAGTAACTAAAGCTGGAACAGACCAAGATGGCGCCGCAGACGGTCGACTCGGTGTGTTTGTGCGTGTTGTTTTGTTTTGTTTTGTGTTTTAACTTTGTTTTTTGCGATGATACCCGGATCGCTTTCTCCAGAGAAGAGCTCTTTAACATCAGGGGAACAACGCCAGAGGATTTATTTCCTACTTTTCTTCTCCCTTCACTGGAAATTGTGGACATTCTAGTCAAAGGTGCGCTCACCTTTGCTCACGCAGTGAACGCCGGAGGAGAGGGAAACGGGCTGGTGCGCTGAGTGCGTCTCCGCCAGCGAGGATTACGCACACCGTTACCGGGCACATTTCTCTCTAACGTGCGCTCACTGCCCAACAAACTGGAGGAATTACAACTGCTGTTGGTTGGAAACAGGGACTTTCTTCATCTGCTGTTTTGTGCTTCACGGAGACGTGGCTCTGTGGATTAATACCGGACTCTGCGCTGCAGCTGGCAGGCTTCCAACTCTACAGAGCGGACAGAGACACGGACCTCTCCGGCAAAACTAAAGGTGGAGGAATCTGTTTCTACATCAATAGCGGGTGGTGCAACGACGTGACAGTGATCCAACAGTATTGTTCTCCTGAACTGGAATCTTACATCATAAACTGTAAGCCTTTTTATTCACCCCGTGAGTTCCATTCATTCATTCTGGTCGGTGTTTACATCCCGCCGCAGGCCAGCGTGCAGGTCGCACAGCGCATGTGCTTGCCGACCAGATACTATGTGTGGAGCGGACCAACCCGGACTCCCTAGTTATTGTCCTTGGTGACTTTAACAAAGGAAACCTCACTCATGTACTACCTAAATACAGACAGCATATTAAATGCCCGACTAGAGAGGAGAACATTCTGGATCACTGTTACACCACAGTCAGGGATGCTTTTCACGCCGTCCCCCGTGCTGCACTTGGACACTCTGACCATGTCATGGTCCACCTGATCCCCCACCTACAGGCAGAAACTAAAGCTCTGCAAACCTGTTGTGAGGACATCAAGGAAGTGGACCAGTGTAGCTGTGGAGGATCTACAGACGTGCTTGGACTCTACTGA